>CAUYPK010161724.1:0-254442 GCA_963574355.1 Loris lydekkerianus
TGTACCAGAATGTTTATTGCAGTCCAATTCATAATTGCTAAGTCATGGAAGAAGCCCAAGTGCCCATCGACCCACAAATGGACTAGCAAATTATGGTACATGTACACCACGGAATACTATGCAGCCTTAAAGAAAGATGGAGACTTTACATCTTTCATGTTTACACGGATGGAGCTGGAACATATTCTTCTTAGCAAAGTATCTCAGGAATGGAAGAAAAAGTATCCAATTATTCAGCCCTACTATGAAGCTAAATTATAGCTTTCACATGAAGGCTATAATCCAACTATAGCACAAGACTATGGGGAAAGGGCCAAGGAAGGGTAAGGGAGGGGGGAGGTTTTGGTGGAGGAAGGGTAATGGGTGGGGCCACATCTATGGTGCATCTTAGAATGGGTACAGGTGATTGCACTAATGTACTAATATATATATATATAAAAAAAAGAAATTTGAAGGCTTTGTCTCATTGTCCCAGTTTAGTGCCACGTCAATTCATACGCTGTTCTATATAACACATTCTTTGTTTCTTTCTGAAAGTATCAAAGACACTTTATTATTCTTGGCATTTTGAAATTTCACAATGATGACCTCCATTTCTCTTTTTCACTTTATTGCACTTCCTGCTTGTTGGACCTTCTAAGCTGGATACTTAAGACCTTCTGCTATGATGCATGTTCTAGTACTTTTTCAGGTAGGTATTGTCCTAGCTTTGGTTCCTCTAAGATAGAGCCTGAGACAGTACTTGGAGGACTTAGGTGTAGTTAGGCTACATGCAACATTGTAGGGAACAGGATAGAGAGAGGCAGAAAAGAAGAAGGTGCCAGTATATGGACATATCATTAAGATTCTGGGATTTGGCCAGGTGCGGTGGCTCATGCCTTTAATTCTAGCACTCTGGAAGGCTGAGGAGGGCATATAGCTTTAGCTCGTGGGTTCAAGACCAGCCTGAGCAAAAATCAAGACCATGTCTCTACTAAAAATAGAAAAACTGGGGCAAGAGGATCGCTTGAACCCAAGAGTTGAGGTTGCTGTGAGCTATGATGATGCCACTGCACTCTACCCAGTGCAACAGCTTGAGACTCTGTCTCAAAAAAAAAAAAAGAAAGAAAAAAGAAAAAAAGAAAAGAAAAGAAAAAAGATTCTGGGGTTCAGTTCCACCAGGATTTCCAAGAAGTATACAATTGGGTGGTCTTTCAAAAATTTTAACTTAGAATTAGCATATAATCCAGGATTTCCATTTTTAGGTTTATACCCAAAGAATTGAAGCAAGGGCTCAAATAGACAGTTGCACATCAATGTTCATAGCAGCATTATTCACAATAGTCAAAAGGTGGAAACAACACAAATGTCCTTCAACGGACATCAACAAAAGTTGATATATACCCATATGTTTATATATATAAAAAACAGAATGTTATTTAGCCTTAAAAATAAATGAAATATTAATGCATACTAATGTGGATGCACACTGAAACACTATGCAAAGCAAAATAAGCCAAAGACAAAAGGACAAATATTGAATAATTCCACTTACAGGAGATACCTAGAAAAGAAAGTGAAATAGAGGTTATCAGGGAATAAGGAAGGGGAGAATGGGGGCATTATTGGTTTATAGATATAAAATTTCTGTTGAGGATAATGAAAAAGTTTTAGAGATGAGTAATGATGATGGTTACACTATATAGTAAATGTACTTAATGCCATTGAATTGCACACTTAAAAATGATTCTAGTGGCGCGTGGCTCAAAGAAGTAGGGTGCCGGCCCCATATGATGGAGGTGGCGGGTTCAAACCCAGTCCTGGCCAAAAACTGCAAAAAAAAAAAAAAAAAAAAAAAAAAGATTACAGTGGTAAATATATGTTATATCTATTTTACAGCAATTAAAAAAATGATGTAGTATGACTCCCAGGCTGCAGTGGGTAGGATGGGCGTTTTGGCCATTAGTTCTTATTCACTGTTGGTTGACTGTTCCTCCTTAGAGGCATGCACTCACTTTTCCTAGGTGGCTCTTATTTGCAAAACTAAGTGTGCTCCTTTGAGAAGCCCCAAGTCAGAGTATGAAAAGACCACAGGCATGCTCTGCTCTTCAGGTGGGACATCATAAGCCTGAGTTGGAGTTTGTGTGAAACCATCTGCTATAGCTGTGGCTGAAATTGAGATGATTGGAGAGGGTGCAACACAGGGTACAAAGTATGTGTCCTTTCAGGCGGTTTTCTCATGCATTTGCAAATAAGGCTATCTATCTATATCTACATGCATTTTTATACACTGATAATTTTACTTTTGCAAATAGGAAATCATGCTATTCTTATTGTTTGGCAACTTGCTTTCCCAAAAACGTATTTCTAACTTTGTATTTACAGATGCACCTCAATCTGTTTAGCCTATACTACTATAGAATAGTGCATTGTATGCAGGTGCCATATACATATATATATTAACCCATTGCAGGGCTATTTTCTTATTCATCAATAACAAAATGACCCTTGCTAAGGTCACTAATGATTTGCATATCTTTAAATCCAATCAGTCATTTTTTAGGGACTCCTTGTACACCCCTCCCTTGCATTTATCCTCTGTGATGTATTTTCTTTGATGTTTGTACCATCATGGATATATTCTTTGCTTCAAGTCACACCTTTTCAGATATAATTTTAAAAGAATTAGCAAATATGATAGATCCAAAATTAAATCATGATATAAGATAGAACAGGGTTTGTTTTTCTTGCCTTTTTTTTTTTTTAATGTTTTTCCAAGCTGTTCACTTTTGAATTTTCTATAAGCAAGAAAAAACTCCCCAAAATGTTTGACTTGATGTTTGAAGAAGTTATCTGCTAATTATAGTTTGCAGACATGTGCAACAAAATAACACACATGTGGATTACAGCATTCTGTATTCTTTGCTGACATTGAGTGAAATAGGCTATTATTAGTAGAGAATTATGTGGGCAGGATATAGATGAGGTGATTTTTAACAATTAAGTGAAAAGATATCTTTTTCTCCTTTCAATGTCAGTGATTTTAATGCCTTTCCAAAGCCAGTTTTATTTAATTGAAATTACTTTGGGAGATTTAGAAGTACATATGTTGATTTTATATGTGTATTAAGCTCTTTAATTTGAGGTTGACACTTGGGACTTAGATTATAATGTGTAACATTTGTATTTGTTGGAGTACAAAAAGCATAGCTATGAAAACCACAAGTTTAGCCATCTTGGTTGCCTTAGTCTTCTTAGGTTGTAATAACAAAATACTACAGACTGGGTGGCTTAAATAACAGACATTTATTTCTCACAATTCTGGAAAGTTCAAGATCAAGGTGCTGGCAGATTAGTATCTAGTGAGGACCCTCTTCCAGGCTTGCAGACAGCTGCTTTCTCAATTTTCACTTGGTGGAGAATGAAAGCTCTAATGTCTCTTCCTCTTCTTCGAGGTATTTATACCATCTTGGGGGCTCTACCCCTGTGACCTCATCTAAACCTAATTACCTACCCAAATCTCACCTTTAACATTATCACATTAGCATTTAGGGCTTTAACAGATGAATTTGAGAGGGGAACACAGACATTCAGTTTATAACATTGGGATGTATGTGTGTTACCACCTATTACTGTGTGACTTTGGTCACGTCACTTAACCTATGTTTTCTCATCTGTAAAATGGGAATCATATTTTGTAATCTCATACAATGCCTATGAAAATAAAAGGGAACAATGTTTCTAAAGTGCTTGGTGATGCCTTTTGTATAGATAGCTATTATTAGGACAAAGTGTCTATCACTTTTTATAGAACTTCAGTATGAGGGTGGGTGGTCTTTTGTGTTAGAAGACAGAGTGTTCAGGGTGACTTAATGAAACATGAAACTATTGACTATTAGGAATGCCACCTACTTGGAGAGGTAATTTTTATTTTTTTATTGTTTATTTATTTATTTTTATTGTTAGGGATGTATTGAGGTACCATAAACCAGGTTATACTGATTGCATTTGTTAGGCAAAGTCCCTTTCACAATCGTGTCTTGCCCCCAAAAGGTGTGGCACACACCAAGACCCCACCCCCCTCCCTTCTTCCCTCTCTCTGCTCCTCCTTTCTGCACCCCTCCCTCCTTCTTTCTCTCTCTGCTGGAGAGGTAATTTTTCAGCACTGAATCCATCTACACTAGCTTGATTCTGGTGAGAATCAGGGATGCACTCAGTGATTTGCAGAATGCTAATTGACCAGCAGGTAGGTCAAAGTCATGGACTTTGTTTCATTGTCATCATGTTCTCATTTATACAAGGGTACTAGAATCCAGACACTTGGTACAAGAGCTTTTAATGTAGGATCCCTCTACATCCAAAACTGGGGGAAATGAATGGGCTTTGGATGTACTCTTGCAAAAGACCTTTTTCTATAAAGAAGCTCAGACTGCCCTCAGAGTCTTAAAGGAGTCTCTGATCCAACATACACATTAGCATTTGACCATAAGAAATTTCTAGTGTTTTCCATAATATCCTCCTTAACCAAACTTTGCTATATACCTTTTCATAAGATATTTGTAGTTCCTTTCCCTAGGAAAAAAATTAAATTCTATTGGGATACTCACAATTTAAAATTGGACAAATTAAGGTAGACTGAGCAAGATGATGGACTAGAAGAATCATTAAGCTGAGATAACTGAGGAAAGAGAGAACCCAGTCTTACCTGGTGTGAGGATCTTACCCAGAGTCATAGTTCAGGGAGCACAGCAAGGAGGTGGTGAGCTGGATGTAGCATACTATCCAGAGCAGTGGAGATCTAATGAATTAGGCAAATGATAGCCACTGGCTTGGATCAGCTGGTCCCTCACAGAGTCCAGGATGGGAGAAAGCCTTTCCAGAGTTTTCAGTTGTTAGGGGAAGCTGTTCATTAAGTGGAAAGGTTGGAAGAGTCAGCAGACTCAAATAGTATACAGCAACCAGATTTGATTACCAGTTGGAGTGAATGTGCCATAATTTGGTGGCTGGCGAGGCAGCCATTCTGAGAGGGTCTTGGCCGTCAGAGGCTGCCATTTTGGGAAGATCATGAGAAGGTCTTAGCAGGGGCCTAAAGCACAGCCATCTCAATTATACCTGCTGGGATTAGAACTCCACTCTTGGGACAGGCTGAGGGACTCCCATACCCCATGGGAACTGGAGTCAGGGGGTACTGTGAGACTGCCCCCTTGTCAGCTTTAAGATCCCTGGCAGGGTCTGAATGCTGAGGTGATCAGATGATCACCAAAGGCAACTAGGTTTGGAATAAGGACCATAGAGGTTGCTGGCTATGCTGTCTCCTAAAAAAACGCACAGCAACACCTGGTGTCCCAGTGACATGTTGCAACATAATGTCATCAAGAGCAAGGACTTTTATTTGAACAAAGGAGGAAGTTAGAAGAAAAAAAAGAGTACAAGAAAGTGAAGAAGAAGAAAGAAAACATGAGGAGGAACCAACAGAAAAATTCAGGCAACATGAAAAACCAAAACAGAGGAACTCACCCATGAGGCAATTGCTGTAGCAACTCCACTTATGAAGAATTAATGGACTTGATCGACATGGAATTTAAAATATGGATGATAAAGTCAATAAAATGCATGGAGGAGAAAATGGAAAGACAGAACCAAAATTCAGATGAGAGATATGTACAATATAGAAAGGATATGACAGGGCTTAAGAAAATGAAGAAGACAGTCAGGGAAGATTCAGTAGAATGTATCAAAAATAGGTTAGACCATGGAGAAAAAAGAATCTAAGAGCTAGAGGATAAAGTTTTTGAGTTAACCAGGTAGTTAAAGAGGCAGAAGAGAAAGAAAGCAGAACAAGCACTTAGAGAACTATAAGACTCCATGAAGCATTCAAATATATGAATAATAGGGATTCCTGAAGGGGAAGAAGATTGTCTGAAAGGAATGAAAGCCTACTAGAGACTATCATAAATGGAAACTTCCCAAGTTTTACTAAAGACCCCAATACATTCCTTTCAGATGGATATTTAACCCTGGGTCATCTCAACTCAGAGCCTCTCCAAGCCACATTGTAACAAACCTGTCCAAAGTCAAGATGAAAGAAAAAATTCTGCAAGCAGCCAGGAGTAAGCACCAACTAACCTAGAGAGGCAGAGCCATTAGGATGACAGCAGATTTTTCAACTGAAACCTTTCAAGCCAGAAGAACATGGTCATCCACCTTCAATGTTCTTAAAAAAAACAATTTTCAGCCCAGAATTCTGTATCCCACTAAACTAAGAGGCAAAATTGATGGAGAAATCAAATCTTTTGCAGCACTTAAGCACTGAGGAAATTTGCCATACCAAGAACACCTCTACAGGAAATATTATACTTAAAAATATTCTCAACACTGATCACCACAATGAACCACCAGCAAAGTAAACACCCAGAAGCTAAAGATCAAAACTTAGCTTCCACAATGGTGCAAAGGATAAAACTACACAATGGATTTTCACAAAAGACGATGAATAGAACTCCACCACACTTGCCAATTCTCTCAATGAATATCAATGGACCGAATTCACCACTGAAGAAGCACGGGTTGGCTGAATGGATAAAAAAACACAAGCCATCCATCTGCTGACTCCAGGAGACACACCTAGCCTTGAAGGACAAATCAAAACTCAAGGTTAAGGGATAGAAAACAGTATTTAAAACAAATGGAAATCAGAAGAAAGGAGGGGTTGTAAAGTTATTTTCAGATAAAGAGGATTTAAAGCAACTAAAGTTAAGCAAGACAAAGATGGACATTTTATACTGGTCAAAGGAACAATACAACAAGAATACATTTCAATTTTAAATATTTATGCACTCAACTTAAATGCTCCCAGATTTATGAAACAGACCCTGATGGGTCTAAGCAATATGATCTCTCATAACACCATAATAGTCAGGGTCTTTAAAACCCCTCTGACAGAACTGGACAGATTCTCTAAACAGAAACTAAGCAAAGATACAAAGGACTTAATTATGCCCCTAGAACAAATGGGATTAATAGACATATACAGAACACAAACTATCCCAAAACTAAGGAATATACATTTTTCTCGTCATCCCATGGTAAGTACTCCAAAATTGACCACATCCTAGGATACAAATCAAACCTCAGCAAAATTGAAAGAATAGGAATTATACCTTGTATCTTCTCAGACCACCAGGTGATAAAGGTGGAACTCAATTCCAACAAAAATGCTCATCCCACACAAGGACTTGGAAATTAAACAACCTTATGCTGAATTAAAGTTGGGTTCAGGAAGAGATAAAAGAGGAAATCATTAAATTCCTCAAACATCACAACAATGAAGACACAAATTACCAAAACTTGTGGGATACAGCAAAAACAGTCTTAAGAGGGTAAATTTATCACATTGGCTGCCTCCATTCGAAAAACAGAAAATCAATAAACTCATGAACCATCTTATGATATTGGAAAAAGAACAACAATCTAATCCCAAACTCAGCAGCAGAAGAGAAATAACCAAAGTTAAATTAGAGATGAATGAACTTGAAAACAAAAGAATCATTCAGAAAATTAATAAAACCAAAAGTTGGTTTTTCAAAAAAATAGATAAAAATGATAAATCTTTGACCAGATTAACTAGAAACAGAAAAGTACAATCTCTGATGACCTCAATCAGAAATGATAAAGGGGAAATAACAACTGATGCCACAGAGATACAAGAGATCATCTCTGAATACTACAAGAAACTTTATTCCCAGAAATTTGACAATGTGGAGGAAATGATCAATACCTGGAATCACACCCTCTCCCTAGACTTAATCAAGAAGAAACAGATCTCTTAAACAGACTGATTTAAAGTCCAAAGATTGAAAAAACAATAAAAAATCTCCCAACAACAACAAGCCCTGGACGAGATGGCTTCACACCAGAATTCTATCAAACCTTCAAAGAAGAGTTTATACCCATACTACAGAAATTATTCAAAAAAATTGAGAAAGAAGGAATCTTCCCCAACATGTTCTATGAGGCCAACATTCACCCTGATACCAAACCAGGAAAAGATCCAACTAAAAAGGAGAATTTCAGACCCATTTCACTAATGAATATATATACAAAAATTCTGAATAAAATCCTCGCCAATAGATTACAGCTACACATTAAAAAAATTATTCATCATGATCAAGTAGGTTTCATCTCAAGAATGCAAGGCTGGTTTAACATACACAAGTCCATAAACATAATTCATCATATCAACAGAAACAAAAACAAAGACCATATGATCCTCTGAATAGATGCAGAAAAAGAATTCAATAAAATTCAGCATTTTTTTCTATTTTTTTTTATTATTGTTAAATCATGGCTGTGTACATTAGTGCAATCAAGGAGTACAATGTGCTGGTTTCATATACAATCTGGAATATTTCCATCAAACTGTTCAACATAGCCTTCATGGCATTTTCTTAGTTATTGTATGTAGACATTTGTATTCTCCACTTAGTAAGTTTCACCTGTACCCATTCTAAGATGTACTGTAGGTGTGGCCCCATCCATTACCCTTCTTCCACCCCAACCTCCCCCCCCTTCCCCAGCATTTTTTTCTAATTAGAACACTTAAGAATACAGGCATAGATGGAACATTTCTTAATCTGATCAAAGCCATCTACAATAAACCCACAGCTAATATTATAAGGAATGAAGTAAAACTGAAAGCTTTTCCATTTAGAACTGGAACCAGACAAATTTGTCCTCTATCATCACTACTATTCAACATAATGCTAGAAGTTCTAGTCAATACAATCAGTCAAGAGAAGGAAATAAAGGGCATCCAAATGGAAGCAGAGGAGGTCAAACTCTCACTCTTTGCTGATGATATGATCTTGTACTTGCAGAACCCCCAAGACTCCTGGAAGTGATCAAAAAATACAGCAATGTCTCAGGACATAAAATCAATGTCCACAAATCAGTAGCCTTTGTATATGCCAAGAACTGCCAAGATGAGAAGGTAATCAAGGACACGATTTCTTTCACAGGAGCTTCAAAAAAAAAAAAAAAAAAAAGAGATACCTAGGAATATCCATAACAAAAGAGGTGAAGGACCTCTATAAAGAAAATCACAAAACCCTAAGAAAAGAAATAGCAGAAGATATTAACAAATGGAAGAACATACCATGCTCATGGCTGGGAAGAATCAACGTTCTGAAAATGTCTATACTACTCAAAGCAATCTACAGATTCAATGCAATCCCCATTAAAATACTATCATCATACTTTCAAGATTTGGAAAAAATAATTTTTTGCTTTATATGGAGCCAGAAGAAACCCCATATAGCTAAGGCAATTCTTATGAATAAAAACAAAGCCAAGGGTATTACCCTACTAGACTTTTAGCTATACTACTAAGCCATAGTGATCAAAACAGCATGATATTGGCACAAAAATATAGACATTGACATTTGGAGCTGAATAGGAAACTATGAGATGAAACTAACCTCTTAACAGCCACCTGATCTTTGATAAATCAAACAAGAACATATACTTGGGAAAAGAATCCCTATTCAATAAATGGTGCTTGGAGAATTGGGTAACCACATGTAAAAGACTGAAACTGGGGCTTGGTACCCATAGTTCAGTGGTTAGGGCCCTGGCCACATACACCAATGTTGGTGGGTTCGAACCAGCCTGGGCCTGCTAAACAACAATAACAATGGCAACAACAACAAAAAACAGCCAGGTGTTGTTGTGGCAGGTGCCTGTGGTCTCAGCTACTTGGGAGGCTGAGGCAAGAGAATTACTTAAGCCAAGAGTTTGAGGTTGCTCCAGCTTTGACACCACAGCACTATACTGAGAGGGAACACATTGAAACTCTGTCTAAAAATAAAAAAAAAAAAAAAAAGACTGAAAGCCGACCCACACCTCTCACCACTTATAAAAATTGATTCAAGATGGATGAAAGATTTAAATATAAAGCATAAAACAATAAAAATCCTGGAAGAAAGTGTGGGGAAAACACTTGAAGATATCAGCCTGGGGAAAGATTTAATGTAGAAGACTTCTGTGCCAACTGTAACAACAACAAAAATTTACAAATGGGACTTAATTAACTGAAAAGCTTCTGTACAGCTAAGGAAAAAACAGATATTTGTTTAGGTGGAAGATATTTTCATTTTATAAATCAGACAAAATATTGAAACTAGGATCTATAGAGAACTCAAATTAATCAACAACAACAACAACAAAAAATCCAACAATCCCACATATTTCTGGGCAAGAGACATGAATAGAATCTTCTCTAAGAAGACAGATGAATGGCTAACAAACATGAAAAAATGATCAGCCTCCCTAATCACAGACAAATATAAATCAAAACTGCCCTTAGATATCACCTAACCCCAGTGAAAATGGCCCACATCGCAAAGTCTCAAAGCTGCAGATGCTGGCGTGGATGTGGAGAGAAGGGAACACTTACACTGCAGGTGGGATTGCAAACTAATACAACCTTTTTGGCAGGAAGTATGAAGAATCCTCAAAGAACTCCAATTAGACCTTCCATTTAATCCTGCAATCCCATGACTAGACATCTACCCAGAAAAAAAAAAAAATCCTTATATCATAATGACTTTTGCATTGTTCATCGCAGCTCAATTTACAATTGCCAAAATGTGGAAACAATCTAAATGTCCACCAACCCAGGAATGGATTAACAAGCTGTGGTATATGTATACCCTGAAATACTATTCAGTCACTAAAAAAGATGGAGACATTACTTTTTTTGTATTAACCTGGACGGAGCTGGAACACATTCTTCTTAGCAAAGCATCACAGGCATGGAGAAGCAAGAATCCAATGTACTCTATTCTAATATAAGGGCAGTAGCTGAGTTAATACAAGGGGGAATGGTAGGGGAATGAGCAAGGAGGGAAAGGGGAGGAAGGAGGGGGACAGAGGGTCATGGTATATGGCACATCTCTTGAGGGCAGGACACAATTATGAGGGAAATTATCTAACAAATGTAGTCAGTGTAACCTAATTCTTTGTACCCTCAATGAATCCCAAGCAATAAACAAACAAACAAATTAAAACCAGTACGTTTTTGAGGGAGTTGTTAATTAAGGAACAGAGTAGAGATATTTGTAAATTAGAAAATAATGGAGGAAAGAGAAACCACAGTCATTTTTCTTTAATTTTAATATTGCAATGTAACCTGATGGTCCTGAGCCCTCACCAGCCAGTGAGCATAAATGAGGTCACAGGAGCATTAATAAGGCCTGAATTTAGTATCCTAAAATACAGCCCTGTCTTACATATGTCAGAACTCCAGCTCATCTTTAATTTCTTGGCAATTTTATGGGTGTTTCATTTGAGCTTGGAACAAGTGCACACTTTTCCAATTTTATATAATCACCGAAGTTCATTGCATTGTAGTTCCTCAGTGTAACCACGGTGGCCAGGATCTTCAGTGGAAATGCTACTTCCTGGCATCCCTGCTCCACAGCTGTGTTGAGATTCATGTCAGAATCCACTCTGGGCTTTGTAGGAATTGAGGACATGCTCTTTTCCTCTGTAGGTAGCAGTTGGGCACCTAAGCTTTTTTTTACAGTGTATGAGTAAGCCTTGTAAGTCTCATTCTAACACTTTTGCTTTCAGTTGTAACCTTTGCTTCTGAGGTTAGGAAGTCTCTGAAGGTTGGATAATAGATATTTTTCTATTCTTCTTTTGCATCTCTTTTTCCTCTGGTTCAGATTGGTATTCAAAACCACCTTTCCTTCTATGTGTATGGGGGTATGCAGTCCTGTATGCAGAATGATGGATACAAATAAATCTCTGAGGGTAGAAATTTGAGGAAGTTACCAACATCAGCTTGTGCTCAGCTTAGACACCTTCTAAACTTTTTAATAATAGTAACAAAATTAGAATGCTTTGAGCTGCAAGTAACAGAACATTTAATTTTGAGTATTTTAAACAATAATGACACTAATATCCCTCTGCTTCATAATAGGAAGGCTCTCGGTGAATGTCCAATGTAAGACTTTATATGTTTAATTTACTAAAGCCAAGAACACCTAGCTATATTAAGTGTCCAATACTTGTTGCATGAACAACTGAATGTCTTTAGATTTCTCCTAGATTTTCCCTCACAAGCATAGCATGGCTGTAGCTACTCTATCATGTTCTCACATGGCCATGACCAGAGCAAATATGAAGAGTAAACCAGTATAAAATGGTGTACCCCTGTCCCTTTCTTAGCAGGGAGAAAAGTCTTTCCAAGAAGACCTAAGCAGACTTTTTTTCTTTTCTTTTTCTTTCTTTCTTCTTTTTTTTTTGTTAAAAGTTTTTGGCTGGGGCTGGGTTTGAACCTGCCACCTTCAGTACATTGGGCCGGTGCCCCACTCCTTGATCCACAAGCACTGCCCAAGACTTTTTTCTTTTCTTTTTTTTTTGAGACAGAGTCTCACTATGTCACCCTTGGTAGAGTGCTATGGTGTCACAGCTCACAGCAACCTCAAACTCTTAGGCTTAAGTGATTCTCTTGCCTCTGCCTCCCAAGTAGCTGGGACTATAGATGCCCACCAGAATGCCCAGCTATTTTTTTTGTTGTTGTAGTTGTTGTCATTATTGTTTTGGTAGACCCGGGCTGTGTTCAGACCCACCAGCTCCGGTGTATGTGGCTGGCGCCCTAGCTGCTGAGCTATAGGAGCTGAGCCAGAAGACTTGTTTTCATTGGGCAGAAATGAATTACCAGCCCACCCGAAGAGGTTTCCATAGTTGACTTAAGCCAGTCTTGATTTGTTGATGAGACTAAGTACTATTTTGCAGCCCAAGCAAACTACAAAGACAAAACACCTTGGTCTCTGGGTGGAAAGAAAGGAGAGAACTGTTGTTAATCAACAATTACTGGCTTGGTGCCCATAGTTCAATGAGTAGGGTGCCAGCCACACTGAGGCTGGTGGATTCCAGCCTGGCCCAGGCCTGCTAAACAACAATGACAACTGCAACCAAAAAATAGCTGGGCATTGTGATGGGCACGTGTAGTCTCAGCTACTTGGGAGGCTGAGGCAAGCCCAAGAGTTTGAGGTTGCTGTGAGCTGTGATGTCCTGGAACTCTCCCAAGGGCTAATAGTGAAACCCTATCTAAAAGAAAAAAAAAGTAAAAAGTAATAAAATCAGAAAATTAGCCAGTGTAGTGGGGAGCACCTGTTGTCGCAGCTACTAGAGAGGCTGAGTCAGGAGGCTCACTTGAACCCAGGAGTCTGAGGTTGCTGTGAGCTATGATGCCAAGGTGCTCTAGCCTGAAGCAACAGAGTGAGACTCTGCCTTTGGAAAAAAATGCTGCTGGTCACTGACCTCAGTGCCTTAGTGACAGAGGGAATTGTGGAGGTTATGGTAAAGTGGAGAACACATACTAAAGGGGGGCATTTCCTACACACACTCAGAAAATTGTTGCCATGGCAGAATATAGGCCCTTCATTTGCAAATATTCTGACTTTTTCAGTGAAGCCAAGAGTGAGTATTTTATGTGAAATCTCATAATTTTATACATTCAGAATTTTATTTTATTTTATTTTATTTTGTTTCATTTTATTTATTTGGAGACAGAATTTCACTTTGTCACCCTGGGTAGAGTGCAACCTCAAACTCTTGAGCTCAAGTCATTCTCTTGTCTCAGCTTCACAAGTAGCTGGGACTACAGGCGCTCTTCACAGTCCCTGGCTATTTTTTAGAAATGGGGTCTTTCTCTTCCTCAACTCCTGAGCTCAAGTAATCCACCGCCTCAGCCTCCCAGAGTGCTAGGATTACAGGTGTGCGCCACCGTGCCTAGCCCAACATTCAGAATTTTCATTTTAAAAAATAGTAGAGGCCAAAACCAAAACTAAAAGCAAATCAGATAAAATGGGTGACATGTTTTCCATTTCTGCCTCAATCATGCTCTTGTCTCAGCAACTACTGTATTAGATTTAATCATAGTAAATTGCTGAATGGCAATTTTTAAAGTTTCAATCTGATACTTTGATCATACTACCAGGGCACTATGAAATACATTGGACCATGGCTATTTGAGAAAGGCTTGAGCTGCTTCATAGTTCTTAAGTGCATGATATCAGACTTAGTTTTGCGAAAGTAAATTAATTTTGGCTTATTCTTCCCCAAATCTGTCCCAGGCAGCATTAATATGATTTACAATATCATTTATTTTTCCAGTCCTCCATCCCTTTCTTCTTTCTGTGGATCATACAAAGGCCCTGACTTGCTCAGTTTACAGGATGGGGCAAGGCCACGTCCATTCAGAGGTAGCAGCTCGCCTGTGCACCAGGCTTACGTTCCTCTCTATCCCACTTGGCCCCTGAGACCTAGCTGTGGCTTTCAAGGATGTGGCACACAGTGAGTGATCTCTAAGCATCCACGCTGGGGGTGCTGTGTGAGAACAGAAAGTAGGTCTTCACCAATGATGGAACCACTACTTTCTCTCCTTATAGTCTTGAAGAGTCCAGCTTTTCCCAGGATTGGGCCACTCCCCTCTCCTTTAAATCATGAGCACTTTCCTTCTCAGACAACCTAGGTTTTTGCATCACTGATTCTGGATTTTGAAAAGCAAAGTCCTCTTAAGGAGTCAGAAGCAGCCTAGCCCTACCAACTCAGGTCTGACTTCTGAGCCTTTAGTCAAGAAAATGTTACACAATTTAAATTTGCCTGTCAAGTTATAACACAACACTACAACATCAACAAATCATTATGCTACATTTGTTTACACAAAAACTTCCCTGTCAAGACCTTACCTCTTTTCCTTCTGTAGACCACATGCTTAGCTGTGTGCCTAGTGTGTAGTGGGTACCTCCAAACTTGATCAATGAATTAACGTAAATATTCCCGCTTAAAACTGAGAAAGCGACGGAGAATGGGAGGGACAGAGAAAGAAAGTGGAGAAGAGGTTGGATGAGGAGGAAGGACAAGAGGGGAAAAATGGCTATTTTCATCCACATTGTATGGAAGAGGAAACAGCAACTCAGTGAACAGTTAAGTAATTTATTTAAGATGGCTAAGAGCTAGGATTTATACAGATACACCTGTGAGGTCTTGCTGATTACTGCAATCTTACTACTCTCTACCCAAATATTCCCAATTAATCTGGTGATGCTTGAGATTGACTGAAGTTGTCTTCCTTTGAAGATTTAAAATAATATGAAAATGCTCCTGTTGTTTGGCCTGAGGTTTTGATGCTGTGAAATGAAAGCTGCTGGATGCCAGTTTTGAGCGCTGATTTCCCTAGCGGCCAAAAGTGAACTGGGGCCCAGCATGATTGCCATTTTGTCTCTTCAATGAGAGTGAAAATACCCTCAGTTAGATAGCTCTGTGCATTCTAATGGCTCTGAGTACACTTTTCTAAAGGAAAAGCACTCCCCTGTTACTCCCTAATAACTTTTTTCTAACAGGGAGGCCTTTTATTAATACCAGTGGTTTTTCACCGTGAACTGCTAAGAGAAATAGGCAACTATAAATGATTATTCCTCAAGAGTACCTTGTGTCCCTAGAATGTAAAGCTGAATGTTCTAGAGGGATAAGATCTCCTGGGGTTCCATAAAATTCTGGGGGACAGTTTATTTCTTTATATTTCCCCTTCTTTCTTTTCAATGTCCCCTTGTATCTCTGTGTCTACAAAACTCCTTCTTGAAAGTACTACTTGGCCTCTGAAACAACCCACTGTGTCTAAAAGTCTCTGATTAGTTCCAATGCAATGACTCAAGGATTTCTTTTCTATGATGCACAGGTTATATTGTGAACCCAGAATAAAAGGCAAAGAGTAAACACTTTACTGGGATACCAACAGAATGTCAATTCAATGGAACCTACTCAAATAGCCCATGAAAAAAAGGACTTTTTCAGCATAGCCTTCTCAATCTACTGACTTAAATGCTTGGGCTTTTGAATTATAGTGTAACATACAAGAAGGAACATCAGATTTTTTTAAGTTTGCATCAAAGAAATATAATTAATTTGGTCTAAAGTATTGGCAAGTCGAGATTCGTCTAAGTCTGGTCTTATATGTAGAACCTACGCACTGTTGGCTATTAGGATCACTAATTTATACTTAAAACAATAATACTACCAAATTTTAAAAACATAGGCAATTCTTCTAAGTAAATTGTTGATTTTTGAATATGATATTGATTTAACAAAATCAGAAAGTTGTACAAATGTAAGTAAAAATTCAACTGGGCTGAGCTGCTAGAAAATTAGGGGAGGATGCCAACGAACAGATCTTCAACAAACGAGAGTAATAGCTACTATTTTTGTATACCAATGCTTTATCACAGCCTAATGCTAACAGGCAGTTACTATTATCTTGACTGTTCAGTTAAATTATGGAGTTTGCAGAGGTTAAGCAACCGGCCCAAAGCCACACAGGTTGCTGACCCAAGGCTAGAGCTGAGGTTAGACTGGCTTGGTTGCAAAACCCCTGCTCTTCATTCCTAGTTTACACTGCTTTCATGTAGTGCTTAGAGAGATTTTAGAATCTATATTGTACAGTGTTTTTCAATCACAAGTTCTTTTTTTTTGAGACAAAATCTCACTATGTCACCCTTGGTAGAGTGCTGTGACATCATAGCTCACAGCAACCTCAAACTCTTGGGCTTAAGAGATTCTCTTGCCTCAACCTCCAAGTAGCTGAGACTACAGGCACCCACCACAATGCCCAGGTATTTTTTGTTGCAGTTGTTTAGGTGGCCCAGGTTGGGTTTGAATCTGCCACCCTCGGTGCATGTGGCTGGCGCCATAACCACTGTGCTATGGGTGCCAAGCCCACAAGCTCTTTTAAGAGAGGCAGTTTATATAGATTCTCAGTGTCATCATAAATAATTTTTTATCATAAGATGCTTAAATACATAAGAAATGTGTTTCTTACTTTGTCTTATATTTCTTATATAGGCATGAAGTAACAATAAATTACAAATAAAATACTGAGGAAATACAAAGCCAACATGTAAATCATGCAAACATGACAGATGATGTTGTATTGCTGAAATTAAATTGCCCCAATTAGCTTGAAAAATATCAGAAGGTATCTATCTGTTGGTTGGGTGTGGTGGCTCATGCCTATATTACCAGCACTTTGGGAGGTCAAGGCAGGAGGATAGCTTGGGCTAGGAGTTGAAGGCTACCGTGAGCTATTATTGCATCGCTGCATTCCAGCCTGGGCAACAGAGCCAGAATCTGTCTCTAAAAAAAAAAAAATAATAATAAGAAAAAAGGTATCTACTTATCCCTACTACAGATAATTAGAGTCCATAGTGATCGAATATTCACATAATTATGTTCATTATGTTATTAATAACTTTAAGGCAAGGAGAAATGCTCAGTTGCCAGTTTTACTGAGGAGTCATTTATAACTCTGTAAATTATCTTATTTTTTGAAAATAAAGTTAACATTTTAACTTTTTACTGTTGCCCAGGCTAGAGTGCTGTGGTGTCAGCCTAACTCACAGCAACCTCAAACACCTGCCCACATTCTATTGTCCAGAACTCAGTCACCTGATCGCAAACAATGGCAATGAAAGCTAGTAAGTGCGACCTAGTTGTGTCTTAAAAAGGAAAAGAAAACAATAAATATATAGCAGATGAAAAACCAATATCTTTTTTTTTTAGTGAACCAGAAGTTCTTATGTGAACTAGATTATAAATACAAACAGCACAATGGGTCCTATAATCTTGTAGCAGTGACATGGTTTAAGTGGTTGTCTCCATGAATTACATATACTTACACTAATGTTTCAGATTACCCAGAAAATAAAATATTAAATATAAAAACTATCTTTGAAAATTTTAACACCTCTGAGAAAATGTATCCTCACGGCTCATGAACCCTAATTTTAGGAAATATTACCCTGAGAGGAATCTCCATCCTAGTTAAGGTGGCATGCTCCCCCTGTTTATTTATCATAGCTATCCTTGAACTTGGGCTTTTGTTTATGCTATTTATCTGTTTAGAATGTTCTACCTCTTTCTTTTCAGAAATTGATTAAAATTTAAGTCCGACTGATGACGTGGCTAATGCCTGTTAGATCTAGGCTATGATGGAAAAATAACTCCTGACAAATTTCCGGACTGCAAGCTTTAATAAATAAATAAGTCCAGTTCACCCCCCAGGATAAATGAAAAAGTACTAATTGATTTCTTGCTTCTAGTTCATTCCCAGTTTCTTGCTTGGCTAACTCCTGGGCCTGGGAAACGAACTGATTGCCCCCAAACTGACCTTTAAACAATACCAGATGTATGAGTACTGAGACAAAGATATATGGAGGAAAAGTACTAAGAAACTAAGATGCATAAGGAAAAATATTAATCCAAAGATGCATGGGAAAATATTAAACCAAAATAATATGAGAAAATATTAAAACAAAGATGTGTGACATGTGGCTAACTAACTGCAAAATTCTGCTTCTGTACAATGCTTGCTTGCTACCCCCACCTGAATGCACCTGGAGAGCCTGCGTGCCAACCAGGATGCAGACCAAGCCTTAAAAACCTGACTCCTTAAGCACTCGGGCTGCTCTCAGAAACCCCATGTTGGGACACTGAGGCAGTTGCCAGCTGGCTCTTCAATAAAAGGAGTGTGCTGTAATTTGGCTTGTTTCACAGTGTGGTCTTTGTGGAACTCCTGGGCACAACAATCTTAGCACTCTGGGAGGCTGAGGTGGGTGAATGCTTAAGCTCAGAAGTTCAAGACCACCCTGAGCAAGAACGAGACCTCAAGAACATAGAAAAATTAGCTGGGTGTGATGATGCACATTTGTAGTCTTAGCTATTTGGGACGCTGAGAGGTAGGAGGATCGTTTGAAGCCAGGAGCTTGAGGTTGCAATGAGCTATGATGGGGCCACTGCACTCTAACCCAGGTGACAGAACAAAACTCTGTTTAAAAAAAAAATTTTTTTTTTTGAGACAGTTTCACTATGTTGCCCTCGGTAGAGTGCTATGGTGTCACAGCTCACAGCAACCTCGAACTCTTGGGCTTAAGCGATTCTCTTGCCTCAGCCTCCTAAGTAGGGGGGATTACAAGCACCTGCCACAAGACCCAGCTATGTTTTGGTTGTAGTTGTCGTTGTTGTTTGGCAGGCCTGGGCTGTGTTTGAACCTGCCAGCTCTGGTGTATGTGGCTGGCGCCCCAGCCACTTGAGCTACAGGCACCAAGCCTGAAAAAAAATTAAAAAAAAAAATATTAGCCTTTTTGTTAAAAATATGTGAGTGTTTAGAAAAAATATTGAAAGAATATATAACAAAATATATTGTTATATATAATATATATATATATATATATATAAAACACTATATAAAGTCATTACTTTATATAGTGGAAAGGTAGGCTTTTTAGATGTTTTTCTATATTTAACATGTATTGTTTTTGTAATAAAAAAAGAGAATAAACATTCTTTTGTACAAGTGAATGATTTGAAAAAAACTTCTTTTTGGCTGGCCTCAGTGGCTCACACCTGTAATCCTAGCAGTCTGGAAGGCTGAGGCAGATAGATCTCTTGAGCTCATGGGTTCGAGACCAATTCGAGCAAGAGTGAGACCCCATCTCTACTAAAAATGAAAAACTGAGGTAAGAGGATCACTTGAGCCCAAGAGTTTTAGGTTGCTGTGGGCTGTGACAAAGCCCCATGCGACAAAGTGAGAGTCTGTCTCAAAAACAAACAAACAAAAAAGAGCTGGGAGCAGCAGCTCCATGCCTATAATCCTAGCACTCTGGAAGGCCGAGGAGGGTGAATTG
Organism: Loris lydekkerianus; assembly: GCA_963574355.1. Taxonomy (NCBI): domain Eukaryota; kingdom Metazoa; phylum Chordata; class Mammalia; order Primates; family Lorisidae; genus Loris; species Loris lydekkerianus. The sequence goes on from CAUYPK010161724.1 coordinate 19,728, forward strand.
CCTGAGCTCACAAATTCAAGACCAGTCTGAGCCGGAGCAAGACCTTGTCTGTAAAAATAGCCAGGTGTTGTGGAGGGTGACTGTAGTTCCAGCTACTCTGGAAGATGATGCAAGAGAATTGCTTGAGCCCAAGAGTTTGAGGTTGTTATGAGCTATGACACCACGGCACTCTACCAAGGGCAACAAAGTGAGACTGTCTCATTAAAAAAAAAAAAAAGAAAAAGAAAAAGAATATTTTCATTTGATTACTCCTAATCAAATGTCACTATTCTTTCTGGAGCATAAATAATACTGGCTTGTTTAAGATATATACTTTATTAACCAAACTAAGCATAAAGAACTAGTTAGTCATATTTTCGTGACAGAATGTGGGATGTTTTTTCACTGTGATTTCCACAGAAAAAGATACATATTATGAAATGATATTTTAAAGGTTATCAAAAAGAGTCACAGATTTCTTTGTAAATTGTGTAACCACATCTCTAAGATCTGCCTTTCAAAATATAACCTATTGTATTCTAAATTAAGCTTCAACCTTGTATATCCCATAAGCAGCAACAGCAACTTAGTGTTTTCAAAAGCTGCTTGCCTACCTCTCTCCTCTTGCTAGTACTATTTAAAAGTGGTCCAGCCTGAGGAAGAGTGAGACAGTGTCTCTAGAAAATATAGAAAAACTAACCAGTCCTTGTGGCTGGTGCCTATAATTCCAGCTACATGGGAGACTAAGGCAAGAGGGTTGCTTGAGCCCAAGAGTTGGAGGTTGCTGTGAGCTATGATAGCACTCTACCCAGGGAGACAGAGTGAGATTGTCTCAAAAATAAATAAAGAAATAAATAAATAAAACAATGAAAAAATAAATAAATAAAACTGGTGTAAGCACACTTACCATAGGTTGTATGAGTCATATCAATAATTACGAGCAACAGCAATACTTTCCTTAAAGATATGTGGCATTTTTTAAAACTCTAAGTAAAATGGCATTCATCATGTGACTGATACTCAGAGCTGTTCAGAAGCAGTTGGGTGTCTGGTTGTTTCTTTGATCAATCCACATCACTGCAGGTGAGAAACAAATGAAAGGCTTCAGGAAGCACAAAAAGTGGCATTTTTAACACAACCTATTTGATGTACATGATCCGAATTCCCTAACATGTTTAATTAAAGCCCACCATGTTTATTAGAAAATTTCCGGGTAGCACCCTCTGTTCTCCATGGTAGGCATTTAAGTTGTTTCTGCTCTTATCAAGCCTGTTTCCGCTGCCTGCCCCTGAACACATGGCCTCAACACTTGCATCACCCAGAAGATAGCAGGTGCTCGGCAGAGAATGCCTCTACTTCATTCCACTGAAGCTACAAATTTACCTACCTCAGCACCTACCAATCCACTCTCTTTTCTGTGATTATTTTTCTACTTGTGCTCTGGATGTCATATTCCCCTGCCTTCTCGGGGACTTCACTTCACTTCTGAGCATTCTCACCTTTGTCTTTGGCTTCTTACTTTTATCATGGGCATTTCAATATCCTCTTGGATAGCATGTAAGTAGCATTAAAAAATGGCCACTCTCATTTTCTAAGCATTTGGTCTATACCAAACATGATGATAAAGGCTTTGAAATATGTAAAACTTATTTTTTCTCAACCTTTATTTATTTCTAGAGATGGGGTTGGTCACCCAGGCTAGAGGGCAGTGGCTTGACCATAGCTCTTTGCAGTCCTTAATTCCTGGGCTGCAATGATCCTCCTGCCTCAGCCTCTTGAGTAGCTAGGACTACAAATGGATATCACCATACCTGGCTAATTTTTTGAATTTTTTGTAGACACAAGGTCTTGCTATGTTGCGTAGGTTGGTCTTGAACTTCTGGTCTCAATTGATCGACCTGAGTCAGCCTCCTAAAGTACTACAATTACAGATGTGATCTATCTCACCTGGCCAAGTTCTTTTTAGGGTTGATGTTGTTTTCCATATTACGCACGTGAGGGGAACTGAAATTCACAAAGGTTAAGCACCAAACCAAGATTATACAACACACATGTGGCAAACAGAGATTCAAACAAAACTGTCTGATTACAATATATCTTAACCATGTGTTATTCTCCATTGTTTGTATCTGAAAAACTCTCTTTTGCACCCAGTTAGTATTTGTCATCCTGAAAGACTCTTGTTTACACTTCCTATCTCCACTTCACTTTGCACACCTCAACCCACAACATCACTGAAATTGTTCCAGGCAACATCACCAATTACCTTCTGGTTTCTAAAGCCAAAGAATCTTCTGAGTCCCTTTCATAACTTGACTCAAAGCTTTGACTCTGTTGGCAACCCTCTCCTTGAATCATTCTCTTCATGGACTTTCACGAAACACCATTTTGCTGGTTTTTCTGCTATTTGATTTAGTTTAGGGCTAATAGGTTGTGTTTTGTTCTTTGTCTATTCTTTACGTGTTGAGATAGATCAGATCTGTTTTAGATTTCCTCTCTTTATCACAAATACTGTTGTAAGATCTCATTCACCCATAGCTCTACTTCTATTTGCTGTTGATCAAGCTCACAGTCCTTTCTGAAGCCCATGTATCTGTTCTGGCCTTTAGACCTAAATATTTGCTGCCTAAATGACATCTGACTTTGTGTGTTTTACAGGTACAGGGGTGAAGTAGTGAAGTATTGAAAGCATCTTATTTAGACTCAGATCATTAATACAAATCCTGATACCACCATCAAGAACTTCCTACTTCTGAGCATTTGTCTCTCTGAACTTCCATTTCCTCAACTGTAAAATGGAGAAAATCATTATCTGGTAGGGTTGCTCTAAGTATTAGATGAGAGTCAGGGGTCTTCAAACTTTTTAAACAGGGTACCAGTTCACTGTCCTTATACCATTGGAGGGCCAGACTATAGTTAAAAAAAAACAAAACTATGAACAAATTCCTATGCACACTGCACATACCTTACTTTGAAGTAAAAAAACAACACGGGAACAAATACAATCACACCGCCACATGTGGCCCACAGGCCGTAGTTTGAGGACCCCTGGGATAGCCACTAAGAAAAAAAAATACAGCTATTAAACTATAATATGCCATCAATCATAATTTACACTCAGATTTCAGTGACGTTAAAATATGAAACCAAAGTAACCATGTTTTGCACATAGGAAGTTCTCAGTAAAGCGCAGCTTGATCTTAACAACTTAGTGACGTTATGGAATGGAGACTAACATGTCATGGACATATTTTTTGTACTAGGCCCACTTTGATTTCCTTTTGCACTTATTTCTTTATATCTTATTTTCATTGTTTTTGAAAAAAAAATATATATTTACAGACACATGCACAAAAAATAATACTTGACAGAAACTGAAGAGCTTGTAATGGATTAAAACATTATTACTTTACATTTTTCTTTACAACCTATTTTTTTTTTTCTTTTGGCCAGGGCTAGGTTTGAACCCGCCACCTCCAGCACATGATGCTGGCGCCCTACTCCTTTGAGCCACAGGTGCTGCCCCCATTTCTTCTTCTTTTTTTATTATTAAATCATAGCTGTGTACATTAATGCAATCATGGGGCATGATACACCGGTTTTGTATACCATTTGACATATTTTGATATGGTTAACATAGCCTTCCTGGCACTTTCTTAGCTATTGTGTTGAGACATTTACATTCTACATTTAGTAAGTTACCCTTTAATACTCTTTTGCAGAAAAACAATCTGGTGCACAGAGGAATCAAGTCACTTGCTCAAAACAGCACAGGTAGTAAGTGTTAACAGAGGTGTTAAGCTGGCATGTAGGCAATATGACCCCAGAGCACACATTCTCAGACACTGTGCTTCACACCCATCCAGCACCAACATCCTTGACTCATTAAGATTCATTGCCCTAGAAATCTCCTAGTATCAAATGTACCTTTTCCTTTCCCATAGTGTTCCATCTACTACTTTTCTGAATGTTCATCTTTTTAGTACCTCGAGCAAGGCTATTCTAGAACTCTCTGTAAATAAGTGTCTACAGAAAAAAAAGGGGCACAACTTGATTTTTCATGTGACCTGCATGTTATTAAGATAACCCTGGCCAACAGTCTCTTGAAACAATGGAAAGAGGGTCAGGCATGGTGGCTCATGTCTGTAGTCCCAGCTACTCGGGAGGCCAAGGCAAGAAGACTGCTCGAGCCCAAGAGTTTGAGGTTGCTGTGAGCCTGAGGCCAGGGTACTCTACCCAGGGCGACAGAGTGAGATTCTATCTCAAAAAAAAAAAAAAAAACAGGACAGAAAGATAGGAAGACAGGAGGGAAGGCAGGAAGGCAGGACAAAACAATGGCATATAAGACTTGGGACATAGTAAGGAAAGGATATGGAAAATGGTTTTAATAAAACAGTATTTTAAAAGCATATAAATAGCCTTCTCTATGCTATAGAAAATAAAAAAATGAAGAATAAAAGTGTTCATTCAATTTGTTAGGTTTATTTCGAGTCTCATGTAGAAGAAGAAGAGTACAAGACTGACAATTGTGAAGGCCTTTCTCTCTCTCTTTTTCTCTCTCTCTTTCTCTCTCATACCTGTCTGAAGCAAGTAGTGCTGAATGGTCTCCAGACAAATCCAAAAATATCAGAGCACTGCCTATAAATGACTCCTCTCCAGTTTGATTTTCTTAACACATTAAAGAAGAAAATACTAATAATTTCCCTAATGCATAGATAAACCATGAAGGCAAATGGCAAAGCCACTGGCTTCCTAAAAAAGCAACACACTGAGCCTCATCAGCCTGAAGAATGAAAAGTACACAGCAGCCCCCTTCCTGGATAAGGCAGTTTATTCACCATGCCATCATCTTTAGATAGTAAGTTTAACAGCCTCTGATATGGTATGACATCATGACCTTGACCCAGAACTCACACTTTCTTTTCACCCTGGGTAGAGTGCTGCGGCATCACAGAACATAGCAACCTCAAACTCCTGAGCTCAAGCAATCCACCCACCTCAGCCTCCCAGGGTGCTAGGGTTACAGGCGTGAGCTGTTGTGCCCAGCTAGAACACATACTTTGAAGTTATTTTCCCCCATATATCTGAAAAGAACAAAAAGCTTCAGGGTTGAGGGGTAATTTTAAGACAACACAATGCCAAGTCTGACAAAGCAAACGTTTCCAATTTGCTTCATTTACATGACCTTATTTGCTATAAATTCAGAGTAATCTGTATCTAATTCTCACTGGCTTGCTCACTTATTTACTGTCACCACTGGGCCTGGTCTCTTGCCATCTCCTAAACTCTAGCCAGACCCCAAATTCCTTTAAGATGTCTGGTTCTTATCATAGTACAGTACTAGGAATGCAGCACAAATAGTTTCATACCTCCAGGCTCATTGTCATAACCTCACATTCACTCACCATTAGAATCTTCCAAGGGAAATTCAAATTCACCCAGAGTTCCCTGGAACACAAAGCCAGCCATATTGAAGTGATATATCCCAAGGAACATTTCATAGACAAACGGCTGCTTTAGCTTTTCTCTGCATGGTTCCTCATAGTCTCTCATAACATTTATGTTTATTTTTTAAAACTGAAAGCTTGTAAGGTTTAGTTTCCAAGGTCACAATGCTATGTAGAGGCAGAATTCAGGTTCTTGTTCTAGTTCTTTCAATATAGTTGGTGCTAATTTTCTGGATATATAGGAGAAGTCATAATAATAATGGGACTTCTTTTTCTCCCACCCCCACCCCTTTTATTTTTATTTGTATTTTTTTTTAAGACAGTTTCACTCTGTCAGCCAGGCTGGAGTACAGTGGTATGATCATAGCTCACTGCAGCCTCAACTCCTGGCTTTGAGTGATCCTCCTATCTCAGCTTCCCAAAGTGCTGGGCTTATAGGCAAGAGCCACTGCCCCCAACCAAGACTCATATTTATGTAGCCTTTAGAGTTTACAGCAAAACCTTTGCTCTTCATAATTTCATACAGTAATCTATCTGTACAGAGGCATGAAAAGCATAATTAACATCTCATTTTAAAGACTAGGTGGCTTATACAGTAAACTTTAATTGACTTATTCAAGGATTTAAAATTAAAAATTGTGGTTGGAAACTGAGCCCTACGTTCCTACCTTCAAGTCCTACCCCAGAGCAAATTTCTAACTTCTCTACATCTCTCCTTCCTAATTGATAAAATGCAGATATGATATAACATCATCTGCGTTGAAAAGGAATTTTTTTCTTGAGAATTAAATGGGGTGGCATATTAAATGAACAAGCCCCTTAGCACCTTGGCTGATGCCTTGCAAGGGGGCAATAAATGTCAAGGTTTTGTTTTTTAAATTGTTATCGTTTCAAAACACAATAAATGTAAAGTTATTACTTTAGGCCTAAGGGTAAAAAATAATTGACTAATATCATAAGAATTATTTTAGTTGAATTAAAAACATGCAACGTTGAGCTTATTCCTCTTTTGATTTTCATCATCACAGAAATATTTTCTATCTAATGCATTTATGTTCTGGCATCATCTTAATATAAAAAGATGTTATCAAATCATAGCCTTCCTACCAAGAAAATTACAGAGAACTATTTCCATCTTGATGTTCAAAACTTCAAACAAAAGGACAGATCTTTACTATGTATTTCATAGGCCAATAACCAGCGCAGTGACTGGATATGGCCTCACGGTGGTGCTAAATCATCATTGATGAAGACTCGTGAGCCACTGGCGGCTCTGCAGAAAGCAAACAGACGGAACTAAAACATTCCTGGCATGTTTACCACGAAGGAATTTGCTTTGGATTCCTTTGGTTCTCCTAGAACAACCTTCAGCAATGACCTTGATATGCTGTGTCAACAAATGCATTAGCAATGTTAATTCATAGTTTGTTTCCTGACATTGTGACAAGTAAAATATACAAAAAAGATTCTTATTATTGGGGTGGTGCCTGTGGCTCAGTGAGTAAGGCACCGGCCCCACAAACCAGAGGAGGTGGGTTCGAACACCGCCCTGGCTAAACCGCAAGAAAGAATAGCCAGAAAGAATAGCCTGGCTAAACCGCAAGAAAGAATAGCCAGAAAGAATAGCCGGGCATTGTGGAGGGCACCTGTGGTCCCAGCTACTAGGGAGGGAATTCCCTAAGCCCAGGAGTTGGAGGTTGCTGTGAGCTGTAACGCCAAAAAAAAAATTTTCTTATTATCCTTAATAAGAATTTTATATTAATAGTAAGCAACTAAAGGACATGAAAAACCAAAAGGAGGGGAAGGCAGGAGGGTGAGCATGGGGATAAAACCTTTCCTATTGGGTACAGATGACTGCTGTTCTGGTGATGGTCACGCCCAAATCCCTGACATAGGCATTATACAAGACAACCATGTAACAGAATCACTTGTACCTCCTTAATATTATGATATGAAAGAAAGAATAAAAAGAGAGAGGAGAGGAGAGGAGGGGAGGGGAAGGGAGAAAAAGGAAAGGGAAAGGAAGAAAAGGGAGAGAATTTTGTAGCCTTATCTTTAAAAACCTTGATTTATAATTCTTAAATTGGATTTGGCCCAAGGTATTTGAGTAACATTTACATTTCCCTCACTCATCTACTGTGTACCTTATTAATTTCATATGTCCCTGGGAATCATTTGTTTAAATTCCTTACATTTTTCAGCCCCACATTTTATGTCCAAAATCTCAACTCTTTAAACTTCATTCCTCTTCTACTTTGCCATTTAAAAATAGCTTTAATTTTTGCTTTATAACATCTCCCACCTCTGTCTTTCTTCAGTCTGTTTTGCAAAACCATAGTTAAGACCCTTTGACTTATGACCAGGCCTTCGCAGTAACTCTCAGAATTAGACAAAGTCCCCACCTTGACTGCATATTACAATTGCTTGAAGAGCTTTAGAAAATACTCAACGCCAGAGATTGTTTTAAATGGTGTGGGTGAGAGACTGAGGTTGGGGTTTTCTAAAGGCTCCCCAGTAATATAATGTGTAGCCACAGTTGTCTCGACCACTGCACTAGAGGTGTGTTTCCAGCACACCATGGCCACGTTAATGACCTTCTTAAACTACTTTGGTCTCTTGGCCAAAAATTTAAGTTGTTTCCTGTCTTAACAAAGATTGCAAGTCAATGGCATGGGGCCTATAGCTCAGTAATTAAGGTACCGGCCACATACACCAGGGCTGGCAGGTTCAAATCCAAGGCCTGCCAAATGACAATGACATCTACATTAAAAAAAACAAACAAACAAAAAAAATAGCTGGGATTTGTGGCAATGCCAGTAGTCCCAGCTATTTGGGAGTCTGAGGCAAAAGAATTGCTTAAGCCCAAGCGTTTGAGGTTGCTGTGAGCTGTAACACCATGGCACTCTACTCAAGACAACACAGCGAGACTCTGTCTCAAAAAAAAAAAAAAAAAAAAGATTGCAAATTAGTGAATTGAAAGCCAAACAATACCATAACTGTGTTTTATTTAGCTGGTTTAAAAATTGTTTGGACCCAATATTTAAAAATAGGGAGATGTCACATAAAAGCCAAGTTTCCTATTTCTTTTTAAAAACTTGCAGTATCTTGCCACAGAGGGTTCACATTCCCATGAAACTATCCCCCAGAACTGAGTAGAGGCTGCTCCTCAGACCTATCCTGTACACGGCAGCTGATTCAGTGCATCACTACCTGATGGGACTCTTACAGTCACCTTGGTTTGTAACCCTGGTCTACAGGATGAAGTTCAGACTCAAAGAGTCTCACTATGTCACCCTGGGTAGAGTGCTGTGGCATCACAGCTCACAGCAACCTCAAACTCCTGGGCTCAAGTAATTCTCCTGCCTCAGTCTCCCAAGTAGCTGAGACTACAGGTGCCTGCCATAATGCCCAACTATTTTCTTGTTGTAGTTGTCATTATTGTTTACCAGGCCAGGGCCAGGTTCAAACCTGCCAGCCCAAGTGTGGCCGGCAGCCCAACCACTGAGGTATGGGCGCCAAGCCATGACCCCATACCTTATATTCCCCTTCCTTTTAACAAATTTTATTCTAACCAGCAGTTAAAGAGACATCCCTCTCCCAATATTGGTAGCCTAGAGGCTCATTCTTAAAACTTATTTCCAATTAGGTGATGCCATGTGACAAAGTGTGGGCCAGTGAGATGTGAGCAAATTGACATGCAAAACTTCTAAGTCATATTCATAAAAAGATGGCAGCTGCCCTCCATTTCCAATTCCTGTGAGCTGAAACCCAGACATGCTATTGGTGAGGCAAAGAACAGCAAGAGGAGAAGGAACATGACTCTCTGTCTTCCCTGTACTGTCTGCCTCTTGTTAAGTGAAAGAGACAGAGACTTCTATTTTATTGTATTTTGGGGTCTCTTTGTTTACAGCAGTGTAGCCTATACTCCAAAACAAGAGTCTCTCTTCTTCTCAAGCCAACAAGCATATGAAAAAATGCTCAATATCATTAAACATCACAGAAATGAAATCAAAAACACAATGATATATTATGTCACACCCATTAGGATGGCCACTATTTAAAAAAAAAACAAAACAAAACAGAAAGTAACAAGTACTGGTGAGGAGATGGAGAAACTGGAACACTGAGTATTGTTGGTGGGATTGCAAAACAGTGTAATCACTTTAGAAAACTGTATGGAGGTTCACACAAACTTAAAAATAGAACTACCACATAATCCAGTGATCCCATTTCTGGGTATATACCCAAAGGAAATGAAAGTAGGGTCTCAAAGAGAGGTCTGCACACCCATGTACAGAGCAGCAGTACTCACAACAGCCAAGATATGGAAGCAACCCAAACGTTCCTTGGCAGGTGAATGTATAAACAAAATGTGGTAACTACTTGTAATGGAATATTATCAGCCTTCAAAAGGAAAGAACACCTCTCACATGCTACAGCATGGATGAACGTTGAAGACATTATGCTAAGTGAAATAAAATAGTTGCCAAAAGATAATTACTACATGATTTCACTTATACGAGGTACTTGGAGTAGTCAAAATCGTACAGACAGAAGTAGAATGGTGGTTACCAGGGGCTGGGCAGGGGAGGGGGGAAATGGGAGCTGTTTAATGAATAAAGAGTTTCAGATTTATAAGATGAAAAAGATCTGAAGATCCGTTTTTACAAAAATGTGAATATTCTTTACACCGCTGAACTGTTAAGTTTAAAAATGTGGTTAGGATGGTAAATTTTGTTGTGCACGTTTTATCACAATAAAGAAAAAAACCTGCCTTAATGACTGCTACTATCAGTGAGGCAGCATTGATATGTCAACATCTAATCAAAATGAGGGTTGAAAGATAATATGGGCCCTGTCTAGACCCATTTTACCTCTTAAAATAAAAAGGTAAAAATCAGTACCAAGTTAACCCAAGGAAAAAATCTGTCAACCTTCATGTTTAACAGGTATTAATCACCACTGTCCAGAACCATCTCTGGGCGGGAGCAATGGTGGCCATCTTTGTGCTACCACAAAATTGGGCAAGGAATTTTACTCAGCCTAGTTACAAAAAACAAACCCTTCAGATCTACATATTTGCTGCACTAAATCCAAAATAACTTATGTGAAAGGACATCCTTAGCTGGTGCTAAAGAAGTTTTTACAATTGGGTTATGGGTGTCCTAAGACAAAATTCAACAATGCTGAGTCACTGAATTGTAGTTGAGATGCCAAAATCTGGCATTTGAAGCCACTGATATCTCTGTGGAGAAATGGGCTCAGCTGTGTCATGTATACATTTTCTAGGTACCACTCAGTATAACCTAACAAAGCCATATCTTCTAGGACAAGTTCGGAGAATCCAGTGGAAGAAGAAAGTCTGTAATGTGACAAGTGGACCTTGCGTTATCTCCCAAAAGACACATCTCCTGAAATGCTTTACTGAGGTAGCACTGCCTGCCCTGCACTATGCCACCCCCCACCCGGGACCACACCCCTGTTAACCTGCCATCAGTAATTGCCCATCTTGGACAAGCGGCTACTTATCAGGCACCTCACTTTTATCAAGGTCATGAGGAAGAAACCACACCACTCATTTATTAATCTAGGAGTGGTTTTTGAACTTTATAAATAGAAGTTATCTGTGCATGTGGTTATTGTCTAAATTCCCTGGCACCTGAATACATGTCAGGAAGAAAACCAGGTCAGCTCTGGCATCCCCATCGGAATCCCAGCTTTCACACTGAGCACCAGGATGACCTAGAGCAAGTCATTCACATTTAAGCTTAGATGCCTCATCTGTAAAATGGGACCAATAACAGCTCTTCCACAGGGTTGTTATAGAAATTAAATGAAAGAATCTACTTCAGAACCAGGTACACAATAGATACTGATCAGAAATTACTTTCCTTCCTTTGTCCTTAATCTAGTGCAGGGGTCAGCAACTTTGTTCTGTAACAGGCAAGACAGTAAACCTCTTAAGTCTTTGTAGGTCATACAGTCTCCGTGGAACTACTTAACTGTGTCACTGTAACACACAGCAGCTGTAGACAGTGAGCATGGCTATGTTACAATAAAACATTGGGTCAGCCCAGAATTGGCCCATAGCATATAGTTTGCTAGCTCCTATTATTTATACCACATATGTCCAAAGATCATGCTAAGTTAATTTTGCACCATTCTGTTTGAGTCCGTCTCTTCCAGATCTGCTCTTTCTCCTTCCTCCTCATTGATTTTATTCTATTTCTGGAAGTATCAGAACACATGAGTCTGGTTCAATGACTCAATTCACTTTTTCATGTTCGATTTTTGGCCTTAAGAAGCTCCTACAGGTAGTAAGCACTCAGGCCTAAGATGCTTAATTAATTTATCCACATAAAAGATTGGGGTAAACCACCCTGTGTTGAGCAAAATCCCCTCAAGCCTCACAGAGAGATTGAGAAAGGGACCACACCATGGGAAACCACAGAGTTTACTTAGTAGCTTTTAGTAGCCTCAACAAGAGGAAGAAATGTACCACTCTCGAGTGGGTAGAGATGGAATCAGAATCAGATGTATTCGTCAATATTTTATCACTTTTCCTATTAGGCCATAATTCTCCCCAAGGGGTTCTTCTCGCTTCTTCCTCAGAAGGTGCCATATCTACACTCTTTTCCCAGCTGCTCGAAGCTCTCTTGCCACTCCTGCCTTCAAATAAGCTTTAATTTTTTTTTTTTAAGAAACTTTGCTTTGACTTTACTTTCCGCTGTCCTCCTTTGTCTCCTTGCTTTCACAGCGCAGTCCCAGAGCTATTAGGAATTATCCTTTCTCACGTCTTAATCTTCTATAATCCACCTTCTACCTCCATTCCTTCATTAAGTCAATTTTCCTCCAAGATCCTGACTGACTCCTTCTAACAAATCTAAGATTGTTGGTTTGGTGGGTTCCCACCCCCCTCCCCCCCCAGTCCTTATTCAGCTTGATCTACCTTTCTCAAAGAACAAAATATGATGCCCATCTTAGGAAATGTCTCCTTCCTCCTCCATTTATTCAACACCCAAGAATCCTTTCTGTCTCTTCTGATCCTCACAGTTGGGCCTCTTTCCTTGTTCCCTCCTCATAACTTGAATCTCTGTATTGTTGCCTCTATCTGTCCTCATTCTTTTAAGGAATTCATCTATTCCCACTGTCTTTATCCAGTGGGAAGAGTAAAACAGATGGCAGCTTGAAGTGTGGCTCTGTTCCTTATTAGCTGTGCTGCTTAGGAAAAGTGATTTCATCTGTCTGAACCTGGTTTCCTACACTCTAAAATGGGGGTTCATTCATTCAACAGTCTTTAGTAAGCACTTACTATGAACCAAGCACTGTTTTAAGTACATGAGGTTTATGAGTAAAATAAACAGATAAACTACTTTTGCCCTCCTAGACCTCCCACTTATAGTAGAGGGAGACAAACCAAAAATAATAAACATACCACATAAGAGAATTACATAAAATTACAAATGTTGTAGAAAAAAAAGAAAAAGAGGTCAGGTTATACTTTTTAAAAGATGGTCAGGGTAGGCTTCTCTCAGAAGGTTAATATTTGAACCAAGACCCAGAAGAGGTGAAGAAATTAGAAATAAGGGCATCTGCTAAGAGGATGTAGGCCGAGGAAACTGACAAAGGTTCTGAAGGCAGGAGCATGCCCAGTGTGTCCTAGGAACAGCCAAGAGGTCACCGGGAATGGAGTGAAATGAGCCCAGGAAAAGAGGTCGGAAATAGCATCAGAGAGGAAATCAGAGAACAGTCCAGGGAGGACCTCTGGATGCAATGGTGACCCTCTGTTGCAGATAGCAGGGTTTTGAACAAAGGGGTCACATAAACTGTTTTATGTTTTAAAAATATTACTTTGGATCGTATGCTGGGAACAGACTGTGGTGGGAGAAGCAGAAAAGCAGAGAGACCACTTAGGAGGCTACTGGTAATCCAGGCAAAAGGGGATGGTGGCTAGGACCAGAGTAGAAGCCCTGCAGGGGGAGAAAAGGACTTAATTTAGAATTTAAAAAGCCTATCTGCTATAAGAGTCCTAGAATTATTGTAGGTAAAGTGCAAAACAGATGCCTGGAATAAGGAAGACAATAAGTAAGGCTTCTCTTACTGCATTTTGCAGGTGAATAGGCTCTATGGGTCACTCAGAGGAATAACTAAATCTTTGGAGTGATACCCAGGGTCAACTGGCTGGGTACTGGCAGCTGCCTTCAGCTGAATTAGGGAATGGAGGGTGAGCTGAGGAAGGGACTTCACCTTTTTTTAGCCTTTGCCTCATAACCCGACTCCAGTACAGGATTTCCAACTGTCCATAAAACACTTTTTTAAAGTTTCATCATATATTTGATATCAATGCATAGTTTTAAAGAAACTTACCTGCCCTATCTCTACTTCCAACCAGACACTCATCTCCTTCCTATTTCCTTCTATTAAAAATACATCAGTCTCTAGATGCTGAAAACTGGGCTTCATTTTTGTAGAATTAGAGAATCAAAGCATGCTACCCTTGGAAGTCGATATCACAGTCATCATGTGCAGAATGGGACATGACGAGCTATGGGCCACACCAGGCTTCAACGACTCACAAGGCCTGCAGCCAGTTTTCTGGTTCATGTTCCCAACATGCTCCTCCATCCCCTTTCCTGGTCCACATGACAAGAGTCTCTCAGGTTGGCTGCCACAGACAACCTCTTCCAGTCACCACCACAGCTACCAGGACCGTCTTTCCTATTATTGTCAAATAAGCATTCCAGAAACGCTATTGATGGGACCATACTGTTTTAAGTCTGCTGACGCTGGGTTCAAATCTGGCTTTGTACTTTCTAGTACAAAATTTCCTAATCACATTCTGCCTTAGCTTCTTCATCTAAAAAAATTCCTACCTCCTAGGATGTAAGGAGAACAAGGCAGATAAAATATTTAGCATACAGCCAAATACAAAACAAGAACTCAAGGTTAGTTGTGGGCTGTATCTACACTCAGTCCCTTTCAGAGAAGTTGCTGTGGATGCCTGGTGGACAGATTCTAATTGCCTGGGTGTGGTCCTCAGAGCTTTACAGCAACCAGGTGTTCTGTGAACTTTCACTGATCTCTGATCACGGATCTTTCCACCGGGACAGCTCTCTTTGTACCGCCATATCTACACTCATTCTCATTCCCACCTCTATGTGCCTCTTGACTAAAATGCCCACTTTCCTTCTATCTATCTAAATCCTACACATCCTCCAAAGCCCAACTCAAAGTTTACATTTCACAAGCACTTCTCAGGCAAACCCTAGCTCCACTTATCGTATGTCTTCTCCACAATACTACAGTGCTTACTTATCGATGCTTCTTTATGGAGTGGCGTGAGAGCGTTCAGTTAATAGTGTGTACTCTGGAGCAGACTGCCTGGTCTCCCTCGGCTCAGTCTCCTCGTCCATAAAAGGGGTTGATATTAGGGTTATTGTGAGGATTGGACACATAAATAGTTGAAATATGTTAATGTTTACTAATATGTTGTTATTATTATTAAATATTTCTTCTAACTTTTCCTTCTTTGTTTTATAAATGTGAATTTTCTTCTTTCTGGTTATTCTGTCCGTAAGCACTCTACTTTATCCTGTGTCTAGCGTGATGCTGCTCCCAGAGCAGCGTTCAACAGTGAATACCCTGGGAGATTAGGGAAGAATATCCTCAGTAGTCTCCATCCAATATGGCTGGCTCATAGTCTCCCAAAGAGGAAGCTAGTATGACCCTGTTCAGAGAGGCAACGTGATGCTATAAAAGGAAACTAGACTAAGAGTCAGAATACATGGGTTTGTGTCTCAGCAAAAGATCTACCTATTTGATCATTTTCTAAGCAAAATGATCTACCTATTTGTTTATCTATATATTTATTTTATCTTGGGAAAAACCACTTAAGCGCACTGAACCTCTCTTTCCATCTCTGTAAAGGGAGACTAATCTGGTGTGACCTGCCTTCTTCATTGAATAGCTATGAAGATCAAGTAAAAATATACATATAGATAGAGACTTTACATCTTTTGTATTAACCTGGATGAAGGTGGAACACATTCTTCTTAGTAAAGCATCACAAGAATGGAGAAGCAAGAATCCAATGTACTCAATTCTAATATGAAGGCATTAGATGAGCTAAAACAAGGGGGGGGGGGGGTATGGGAATAAGCAAGTGGAGAGAGGGGAGGGGAAGAAGTGGGATGGGAGGTCACAGTGAATGGCACACCTCTTGGGGGCAGGACACAATTATAAGAGGGACTTTATCTAACAAATGCAATCAGTGTGACCTAATTCTTTGTACCCTCAATGAATCCCAAACAACAAAAAGAAAAAATATATATTAAAGAGCTCTGCACACTGTAAAGTGCCATACAAATTATGTAAGGCACGGTCATTTATATGTCATCAAACAAACAAACAAAAAAAAACTATCAAGTTAACGGGGTCTATTTCCAGGGGTCTTCTGAGGAAAGGGCCATCACCACAATAATTGTAGTGAATCTTTTTAGCCAAGATGCCTCTTAAAGGATCAAAACACAATTTATATTACAAAGCTCAACCCTGAGAATTTTGGGTTTTGTCCTCAAATATTTAATTACATCTAATCATTTGTTCAAAAAGTACAGATTTCCCCAAATAGTCACTCCTCATCCCAGAGCCCAGGGGTGGTATATGGCACAGGGGGTATGGTTATTAGCCAGAATTCTCAAAGAGGGGGAAAAGAGAAGAAAAACAAGGATTCCTGATAAATTAGAAATATCTGCTCTATTCCTACAAGGTGGTAACCTGGAGATGTGGACAATATTCTGAGGTTAGAACAATCAAAAAGTGCTGGAATAGTCCTTTCATGTATTCCTGAGGTGCTGGTGAGCAGACAGCTATTGCTCTATTTTACATTGTATTATAACCAGTGGGTTCCAGCCATGTTAGGTTTAAGCAATATCAGCAGAGAATTCTGTACCAACCAGGGGCACATAAGCTAATGCATTGACAAAGCCAGTTCCTGGTGATGCATCCTCTGTCATACGCCATGGTCATTGTGCTTTTTCTTTTCTTTCTTTGGGGAATCGGTTAGGCTTATAAAAAATAGCAACACATTTTATAATAGAGTGGGGAGGAGGTGACCTTCTACCAGTATTACTTCCAAAAATCATTGGTGAAAAACCATTCAGGTTAAGACCACCTTACCTCTATTTTTTCCCAAATGGCTTCATAGTTCTCCTGGTGTTGAATATCTTGCATCAATTTCTGAATTAAAGCTGATTTAGTAGTGGAATGGCTATCATTTTTCTCAGAGGATGAAGCTCTTTCTGATTTTTCATCAATGTATTTTTTCATGCTGGAGGGAGGCATACATGATTCCTCATCAGAAAGAATGTCACTCAGGGGTCCAGACTCAATGCTCTCCCCAAGCGAAGAGGCTATGTCACTGGATGAACTTGGAGACACCCTGCCCAATCTTGTATGTTTTTTCTTGACATGATATGTTGGATAAATCTCAGAATCTGAATTCATTTCAGACAGTTCCCAGTCATCAATATTCTGAATGGTTTCTCCTCTGGGTTTCTGAGGCAGAAGCTTTGTAAGGTTTTCCAACTTCAGAGCTAATACTTCTGTCTGCTTAAGGTGAGAGGGCAGAGCTAAGTACTCATCGGAGCCATACCAGGCTTCCACAACCTGACCATTCCTGGTGACATGACTTGGGGAGGAAGAGCGACCTTTTTTGCTTTTGGGTTTTGAAAGAAGGGGCACTGGAGACATGATGTTGTCTGAGCCAGTAGAAGATTCACTGCTCTGAGTACAAGGTGGTGAACTTGACGTTTCCGACTGCGCTAGCAATTTGGCTTTCCAACTTCTCTGATTGCATGGCTCGAGTGAAGATGAGGAAGCAGAATTTGCCTCTGACCCTTCTATGGCCTTGGAAGTACAAGAAGGCGTTCCATTTGGCAGTCCTGAATTCCTCGTGTTTTCAGCCCGCTTGCCGGAGCCAGTTCCACGTTTGGGTGTTCTGCATAGAGGCACCTCCTCTGAGGTTTTCTGTGGCTTTTTAAGTCGCATTTTCTCTTTGTGGCAGTCATTAAGCCTTCCCAGGCTGGAAGAGATTTCTTTAATGTGAATTCTGACTGTATTTTCAAGGTTCCCATCCCCTACCTTGTGCAAACACTCATAAGACTGGCTAGCAGCAGAGGAGCCGCTGGTATAGGAAGACTGTAATACCGGGCAGAGCTTGGACCTGTCAGGGGGATCCACCAGGGAAGGGGTGCTTCTGCTCATTTCAGGCTTCAGATTAACCACCTTTCCCCCTCCATCACTACCTTTCACATCATTCTTAAAAGTTTCCTCTTTAAGAAAAAGCCCTCTCTTTGGCAACGTGGGTTGTGTAGGAGAGTCCTCATTATAATTAAAGCAATCTCTGATGGATCGCTTGGGGGTTGCATTTTCACAAGGAAGAGGCTGTTGGTTCTTTGCACCAAGATGGGAAGAGGAATTGGAGTCTTGCTTCCCAGTCTCAGAAGAGGGCTGAACAGTATCTGTGAGAGCTTCCCCTGAAGATGACATCTCCAGTGTCATGCCTGGTTGCTCTTCAACTGCAGAATCACCACTGTCCTTACATCTATCTTTGTCATCTGCTGAAAGAGATACTTGAGATGCCTCTTCACTAACTGCTTCACTGCAGCTGGAAGGGATGGGGTCTGCAGCCACTGTAAGTAACCCAACACTTCGGATAAGCTCGGGAAACTCCTTTTCCATCTCACTGTAGCTCCAAGAGTCAAAGGGTTTGGTTTTGACTTGGCTAGAGGTCATGTCACCCAAGCCACTGAGCAAATCCTCACTTGGACTGTAATCAGACAGTTCAAATGCAGTGATGCCACAATCCAAAGACAAGTAATTCTGAGAACACTTGATAGTTAACTGTCCTGAGTCATCCACTTCCGTGAGAGAATCAAGCCGGCCCTGAAACAGACAAGGGCAACAAGTTTCAGTAAATGCAACATCAGTTATCCTCAACTGCTGTTCAAGTGAAATCTCAGTACAGCAGGCTATGCCAGAAATGCATCAGTCTTGATTGCTTCTGGTCTGATAAACAGAAATGCATATTAAATCAATTTCTACATTGCTTAATATAGTATCTTGTTCAAATACTTAAAGATTTTTCTTTAATCTAGAGTACAAAGCCTCAATAGAAATGGTCAAGATCAAGCCAAAAATATACATTTTGCCTTAATTTTCTATTCAAAAATAGTATGTTGTTCATTTAATAAGCATTTTATGACTGAAGTCTTAGGTCATACAACTCCTGGGAACAAAATAATGTAAAAGTAAAATCTCCATGAACACTTGTTTTGCTGTTTGCTATCACTGCAGCTACACAGTGGCTAGCTAATAGTGGATGCTCAATAAGTTAAGTATTAATTATACTGAGCCAGTCATGTTAAATATATATTCACATATCACAGGCAGGTGAATTACTGAATTTGCAAGGGTGGGGCCAGTTTCTATTTGGCTCCACCCTTTTGAAGGTGAACAGAGGTAACCCAGGAGAAAATTAATGAGTGTCAGAACTTCATCATCTTGGCGCCATCTCCTTCTTCTGCATGCATTTCTCTGCCCACTCCAACTGGTACATCTTAGATACTACATGCCCACCTCTGTTACTATTTATAATTCCAGGTGGGCTGATTTGAAATTCCCCCATGCTAAAAATTAGCACCGTAAGAATTTTAAAATTTTTAATCTTCAATTATGTGATGAAGGCTTTTATTACTAATGCAGTTTCTCATATCACATAACAAATGGAGAGATTTTTGATCAATGCTTTATTGTGGGTAGAAGAGCCCCTGGAATCCTATTATGCCTACTAGGCTGAAGAACAGCCTGGTCTAATCTAGCCCCTTAGGAAATGAAGGAAGGAAACTGAAAAGTGAATGATCATTGTAACCCAAGATCTCCTTCCTCCTAGAGGAGGAAATGGGTGAGACAACTGAATCCAGATCAATCCCTTGTGGCTGCTGGACCCTGTGTTCCTTACAAAAAGGTTATCCCAAGATCTAGTTGACTTAAGAGGGTACCTGTAGCCCTTAACAGAGTGATCTGCATAGAAATAGGACTCAAAGGTACATACTTTCAAAAAACCAGTGTCTCTCTATACTATTTCATGTAATTTCTACCTCTGATTATGTAGTTTTAGTTGACTCCAGTAATTAAACCCCCAAGCTTCAGAGTGAAATTCTGGCTCTAGTACTAATTAGCTATGTGACTTTAGCTAGCAGCTTGATGTCACTAAGATTCATTTCCTTCCTGTGTTCACCCATGCCATGGGAGTGTTGAGAGGCTTACTGGAGATAACACACAAGTCTGCTACATGGATAACTGCTCAGCAAATTTTCACTCTTAATATATTATTATTTTTATTAATAATGTATATTGAGTTTCACCAAGTTGTGAGTTAGTGCTAATGCTAAATTATACTGTACAAAGTGAAAATCAACATTAGCTGCCAATCTCAACAAAGGTTACCTAAATGAAATTGTGTGACTTTTGTGCTTCATCTCCAGGCTAGCTTCTTTAAATAACACTCAGAAGCCAGAATCACCAAGGACTGCATCAAACAAAAGTCATGCTTTATGCACTTTTTAAGAGTAATAGTGA
This sequence comes from Loris lydekkerianus, assembly GCA_963574355.1. NCBI lineage: Eukaryota > Metazoa > Chordata > Mammalia > Primates > Lorisidae > Loris > Loris lydekkerianus. The sequence goes on from CAUYPK010161724.1 coordinate 39,794, forward strand.
TATTCTCAATTGAAAAGCAGGTTGTATTTTTTAAAAATATTTTAATTTGTTCATTACTCAAAACTTACTATTTTACAGAAGTAGGATTATAAAATGATGATTAAATTCCAAAGACATCCCATTAAGACCCATTTAAATTAATAACAAGCTAAAATTTACAACATAATTTTCTACTATGTTTATCATAGTTACTGTACTGAAATACTTATATGAGGTTCAAGAGACACTAAAAAAAAGTTTCTACAGTAAGTATAGAGAAAAAGAAATCTGAGAATTCATATAAAAATTAGAGCCCCTCTTGCCTTTGGATGAGCAAGGAGCACCATGGCCTTGCAGATACATTTGGTCCCCATTTTGGTGGTCACATCACCTTAAGTCCAGGAATACTATCTTGCTCAAGCATAAAAGGTAACCCAATAAATGATGTCAGATGAAAATATTGTTAAATGACCATCTCATTTGGTGGCCTTATCTTGAATCTTCAGAAATCTCTAGCCAGTTCCAAGTTTGGAAATGAAAATACCATACTCAAAAATGCTTAATCCTCCCATCCTGATTCCAGCCAGACTGTCTCAACTACTGATATTTGAGTGATTGTCACTTAGGGGTAATTATTTTTTATTCATGTTTCATTTTTGCTTTATTTACTTGTTTATTTGAGAGATAGAGTCTCATTCTGTCACCCAGGCTGGAATGCAGGGGTGTCATCCTAGCTCACTGCAACCTCAAACTGCTGGGGTCAAGTGATCCTCCTGTCTCAGCCTCCCAAGTAGCTGGGACTACAAGCATGTGTCTCTATACCCCGCTAATTTTTCTATTTTTTTCTAGAGATGGAGTCTTGCTATGTTGTTCAGGCTGGTCTCAAACTCTGGGCTGTAAACAATCCTCCTACCTCAGCATCCCAAAGTGTTAGAATTATAGGTGTAAGCCACTGCATCCTGCTTACACTGCATTTTTTAATATGAAAAGAAAAAAAAAAAATTCTACCTGAAAAGGACAAAAAGTAACAAGCAAACAAAAACAGCACTTAGCCTTTCACCATGCAGAGGCAATTTTTAAAAAAGAAAGTTCTCTGAAGTTTCTCAGAGCAGATGAATAAGGATTCTCATCTCTTAAAATACTGCTTAGTAATACTAATATTTTAGCCCCATTCCTTCCCAGACAGTTTTCTAACGAGTGTAAGTAATAAACTCTCAGGAGGGTATGGAGCTTGGGATGAGCACATGTTAGCCTTACTGCCCTCTTTATTTCAGAAATACCACATTTACTTACATAGCGCAGGTAGCTGTGTCAGAGCTGCCTAGTGACATCTCCACTCAAATACCCCTCCATTTAATCGTTCTGAAGCAGCTTGTCAGATGAAGGCTACATTTTATGGAGGTGGCAATTTATTCACTTCATTGCTAGAATCAGTCTTGTCTCAGGCATCAAGGGAACCCCTACCCCTTTTTTCCTAATATGAAGCAAGACATTTTGCTTTGTTCTTTAATTACATTAAATTATAATTAAATTAACCGAAGCCTAGTTTCAAATGCCTTCTCAGATCTTTCTTTTTTTAACACTATATTTTGCCATTAACTGAACATGAGATTTAGTGCTCACAATTTAGAGATTTGAAGATAGCCCTATTAACATGCCCTAAGGGTGTATCAGTGCCCAATGTTACTTAGTGGTCAGTTTTAAGGAGAAAGTCAGAAATAGAATTTCACTAATTATGGGAACAGTAAAAAATGTATATACCCCCCTTTCCTTCTGCTGCTCCCTAATTTTAGTACATGGTGTTTGTTATGCTTTAATGTCCAACATATAAATTGACAGACCTCTTACCAGAATGCCAGAGCATTTCAGACCATTCAGACTAGATCCTTTCTCAGATTCCTTTCAGCGCTACCCTGTTGGGATTCTACAGTTAGGAATGCCTTCCGGAGCACCCAGGGGACTGAAAGGAGCAGCAGTGACCGGGAATGTGAAGCAAGGCAAAGGTCAGTTTCTGATGGGCAAGGGGAAAAACACAGGGAGATTTTTCAATATGTTCATTTATGCTTTATTAACAATTCTTAAGAACTTCCTTTTTCTACAAGCTGAAATTATAAATTAGATAATTAACCTCTATGATTAATTTCCAGTCCACCAACCTAAAATGGTCTCTCCTGTTTCTATGTCCAAAAGGGTCATTATCTAAATGACTTAATCCAATTAACTCAGCAGACTTTTACACACAGCCATATGAACTAGATGAGATGGGAGACAGAGACGAATATAATCTAGAGCCAACCCTCATGTAGTTCAAAACATAGCACATCCCTGTATTTTGTCATGTTATAAATCAGTCCATGGTAAGTGCTAGTGGAAGAATCCACCAGCACTGTGAGGTGAGCACTCTGGAAGGACCAGCGCATCCCCACAGAGAAGGTAATCATTTAGCTAAAGTGCTCAGCGCACCATCCAGCACAGGGTAAGCTCTCAGTCAAAGTTTGCTACCATGTTAATATTATTAGGAGTTATCACTACCTGTGCGACATTACCTTGCTTGACCTCAGTTCTCTCCTCTGTAAGATGGATACAGTAATAACACCTATAAACTGAGGATAACAGCACCTGCCCTGCCCACCTCCCAGAACTGCATCAGGATTAAACAAAATTATGAGGGAGATTCCAAATGTGTGTTTTTCATCTTGGAATGTATAGCATCTCATACATAGTAGAAACTCAATAAATACTTAGGGAAGGTAGAAAGAAAAGGAGGAAAGAAAGAATAATTATTATTGAAACAAGTCAATAAAAACTGGGTTTTTTTTTAATTATTTCTAGTTTTATGACCTTAAGCATTCACTTAACTGCTCTTAAATTCAATTTGATCTCATGTATAAAATGGAACTGCTTTTAATACTCCATGCTAAATGAAACAAGTGTAAAGTGCTTATCACAAGCTCTAGATTTAGAAAATTTCAGTATAACACTTTTTTTTACACAATTTTGAGGTTTGCCTTAAAATATTTCTGATTTTTTGGTTGTTGACTGTTTTTATTTTAGCAAGGCATTTGCCAATTTGTTTACTAGATATGGTCTGCTCCATATTTAAGTAAAGAATAAAATTTTCATGGAAAATTTTTCATGGAAAAAAGAACTTTCCATTTTCTTGAGTTTCAAACTTCCTCTTACATGTGACTCTGAAAGTCAACTAATTTCTCACAAGAGAAAAATGAATCCCCTTTATTAGAAAGAAATCTGCTATTCTGGTTTATTAACTTTGGGTTTATTTTTCTGTTTAAAAAATTTTTTTTCACCATTTCCCTCTTCATTCCATAGATTTTTTCATAGCCGAATTTATTCTGAAAAAGCTAAAAATTTTATTCTAATTCCTCACCTATTAACCATAATTCTAGAAGAACAAAAAATAAAACTAAGCAGCTTTTAAATGTTCTCGTATAGTCACACTGAAGTTCAAAAAAATGGTATCAGAAATCCAGTTTCAGGAAGGATGATAACAGAAGCAGAACTTCAATTCATAAAAAAATACCCACAGAGCAGATGACTGAAAATGCACCACTCACACAAAATATTCTGTTCTCTCTACAGCAGAATCAAAGACTCACCTAAAAACATAAAAATGTATTAAATTGCTTCTAACCAAATCCATAAATAATTGAGTTCATATTGTGAGAACCTTAATGCATGCTACTCAATGTAAACTCAACATAGCTATAAAAACAGTGGCCAGTAGCCATGTTAGCCTCTATGCTTTTCATTTCTTGAGCTGTAACTTCAGGAATGATACAAGTTCAAGTAAGTGCATGATGAATATACTCCACAAAATAATAATAACAATAATGGTAACAATAAGCGCTAAAACACTGCTATATCCCTAGCTCCTACAACAAAGAGTTGATGATCCGTAAGTATTTACTGAATGAATAAATAGATATGTAAGTTAAACTGGTTTGAATTAATTATTTTTAATGCCTCTACCCCCCAGCAGTAGAAAATAGAAAGATTTGATCACTGTTCAGTACTGGATGTTGAAGAAGGCTAAGGTAGATATCTAAAGAAAGGTTTCTAGAGGGTGAACAAACCTCCCTCATCTCTGATCTCCATTAGCACATACCGGAGTGGACAGCAGATTTGGGGAAGAGCTAGTCAGCTTGAGATTCTTTGCAGTCTCCTGTCACCATCAGAGTCCCAACTGAGAGCCCTCCAGAGATCTAACTTGAAAGGGTGGCACCTGGGAACTAGCACACTACCCACTATTCATCCTGTGGTTACTCTGCTGAAGTCCACCACCTCTCCACTGCCACAGTAACAGGGAGGGCTAACCAAAAACAAGGATTGTGACTTAAAGTTAGAGGTGAGCCTAGTAGATTTTGATTCCCGGCTAAGGTCATGCAGGGAGGGTGCCACAGCAAGAGCATCTTTATTTTGAATAAACAAAAATCAACAAGAATAAATCATTTATGGGAATAAATACAGACTTGTTTTATGTTGTTGATAATGTTAGAGCCACTGAAACATTAATAAATTAAGAAGCTAGTGAATTATGAAACACTCATTAGAAGGCCTTTAATCTTACATGTTTATGTAAGTGCCTTATAAACTTAGAGAATATTTATTTTCTAGCACTAAAGTGGCTATTAAGAAGCCAGGGACTCTACACACACACACACACACAATGTATCCGTATATGATATCCGTTTGTATTGTACAGCCACTGCTTAGAAAGCACAATACATTTTCTACAAATATATGTCAATTTTATTTGCAAATGGGAGAGTTCACTTGGATTCAAATTTACAGTGTCTGTTTTTAAGTTATCCATCAAGAATAACAACAAACTCATTAAAGTACTCAATATAAACAGTAAAAACTCAAATCTATTGGTTATGTAACATTCTAATGTCCATTTGATTCACAGTATCCAGAATGATTTTTCTAAAACATGAATCTAATCATGGCAATTCACTGAACAAATACTTCTTTTATCCTCAAAATAAAATCCAATTCTCTTACTATGGCTTTAGAAGCTTATTTTTTTTAATCTTCATGATCTGACCTCCACTTACCTATTATTCCAAATCCTGCCTCCTGGTCCTTCTCTTTTTGCTCCAGTGCTAACAGCAGCTATCAGAGCCTGCCACCCTCTTTCTTGCCTCCTGGTCTCTGATCACACCATTTCTTGCGTCTAGAACATTTTCTACTCTGTTCACCAATCTAATCCTGTCTTTCCTTCAGGTCTCAGGTAAAACTCACTTCTGGAAAGGCTTCACTGTCTGAATTAGGTGCTCCTTTCTCTGTCCTCCTGTGGCTTCTTGGAGACTTGTTACAGTTTTGAGAAAAATGGGAACTGGACTCCGGCCCCTCACCTCTGACCACAGAATTCAATATAACCCAATTCAGCTATTCACAAAAGGCTGAGACAAACAGTTTCCTAACTACCAGATTTCAGCCCATACACATGGAAGAAAAGGGCTAAACTGTCTCGTGAGTCATGTTTTTACCGCCACTAAAATAAAACACCCACACAAGCGGATATAGCACCTAGCTACAAAGAATCCAGAGCTAACTGCCTTAAGCCAGAATAGACCCCAATAATGACCTTACCCTGACTTTTTCCTCATTATAATCTCATTTTAATGCTAAAAGTTATGCCTGGGGTGGAGATTTAACATGCTAATGAGACATACCATGAGTGCAGAAGCAGGGAATAAAACCACACAGGAGTAAGAAAATATCCACTCACACCATGCTTATATATCACCGTGTCCCTCCCTGCACACCTCTTTAAAATTCTTTCTGAAGTCCCCTCAGGGAGAGGGAGTCAGCCTAATCACTTTCCTTGGTGCTGCCTCCCTTGTGCTAGAACAGAAGCCCCAATAAAGCCATGGCTGTGACTCCCCTTAACCCCCCTGTTAATTTCTATTACATGGAGAGTCTGAGGGCCTGTGCCAGTAGCAGTCTGGCCTCAGTGTCCATTCACTCGGCTCCACTCTCACGAAGGCATAGACCATGTTTTGATCATTATAGTATTCTTACCACTTAGCCCCTGGCATGTATTAAGTGCTCAGTAAATATTTATTAAATAATTGAAGGAAGACAGGAAGCCAGGTTAGCCCCAACAACAATGGATGGTATCTGTGCAAATTACCAAGTATGAGTTAACTCAGGTCTAAAGCCCCATTCACCAGCCTGAGCAAGAGCAAGACCCCATCTCCACTAAAAATAGAAAAATTAGCCTGGCATTTTGGTGGGCACCTGTAGTCCCAGCTACTTGGGAAGGTGAGGCAAAAGGATCACTCGAGCCCAAAAGTTTGAGGTTGCTGTGAATATGAGACTGTCTCTAAATAAATAAATAATCAAATAAATAAATACAATAATAAAGCCCCATTCACATTAGAGTGTCTTAGATTCTGGTCTTACATTGAAAGCCTGGCTCAGGGCCTGCTTATTTACCTACAAAGAATTCCTATCTCACCTCCCTAAACTGAAAACCTTTTCAAATGGTCACACTTGACAAGGTATGACTTGACTTCCAAGACGACCCTCACCTCAGTTGTCTCCTCGGAGAAAGCTTGCAGGATGTCCGTCTGCCTGGTGTAATTGCCATTGGCGTCCTGCAGACCTTGCAGAATGCGCTCCCGCAGGACCAGCACCGAGACGCGAAGCTGGTGCCAGAGGAGCTGCACAGCGTGGATGTCCACAATCACGTTGACAGAGTAAGACAGCAGCTTCAGGGAGAACTCCGTCTCCAGCAGGGCGTGGATTTGCTCCACATGATCAGAAATATCTTCACAAATGTCCTGCAGCAAAGAAAAGCAAAATATGTGAGGACTACTTTGCCTTATCCCAGAGAGGTGGGGTGGTGAAAAAGGTAACTCAGCTAACACCAATCAACACTCCAAAAGTAGCTTATGTGGGAGACCTGGCCTTTGTTTTAGCTCAGATACATAGTAGCAGGCCATCTCCCTATGATCTGGGCCTTGGTTACGTGTAAGTAAGTTAATCTTTTTTCTACACCACACAATTCCTACTACTCTTTCTGATGCCCAAAATGAAAGTTCAGCCAAGGTAAAAGGTTTACTTAACCAATCCACTCTCTTGTTCTCTTTGTTACTGTTTATTTGGGATTCTGGAAGGGAGCCAGTAGCTGTTCCATTTGCTAGCAGATACTATACTAAGCATCAATATTTCAGGACACGAACACCTTCCAGACCTCAGGTACAAAGAAAGACATATCAGAATGTGTACTTCATAGGAACTCCCAGCCATTCTTAATGAGCTATGGGGTCTTTGATGTAAGGGACATTTGTCACTCTCCCACAAGTACAGAATTTAAAATTTAAAATCACAGTGGATATCTAAATTTTCAACCTATACTTTGTAAGCAGAATCACTCTCAAGAAGGAAAGCCAAAAAAAACTCAAGGATGAAAAATGACAGTTTCATTTTGTTTAAAAGACCCAGACGTTTTAAACAAAATCAAAGCTTTGATTTCCTTTACACATACTACTAGGCACACAGATTTGGAATCTTTCACTTGTTCTTACAAGTTCTCAGATGTTCATTGTGCTGTCAGAGGCCAGTGGCATGAAAGCCATTCACCAGTGGTAGTATTTACTTGGGCAATTTATGAGACCATTAAGCATTAAAATGATGTATAGGTGTCAGCGAAAAGGGCCAGTTACTCACTTTTTAGTTGTGCATCAGTGATTTTTTTAAATGGAGCTTTTATTTATGATTTTTGTTAAAGCAAAGATTTTAAGATAGCATTTGTGCTCTGAGCCCTATCATCAGTGTCAAAACAGTCACGCCATGCTGGAAATGTAACCTTCTGATTTCACATAATTCAGTTACTTTTTAAAAGAGAAACAGTAAAATACACAACCTGTCTTTAACAATGTACAATAACAATAGGCAAAAAGGACCTATTGAATAATAAGAAATTGTACTCAATTTTGAATAATTATGATATAATCCTAATGAATGCTTGAATATTAGTTACTGAAACCTAAGAACTAATTAACAGGGAAATAATTGGTAAAAATAACTTGGCACAGATTAAAAAGTTTAACCTAAGTAGAGTTTGGTACCCTAATTAGGTAAGGTTCTTACAAATATGGCCCATGAACTAATGTGGTCCAACAGAAATTGGGGACAAATATATTAACCTACTAACCAGTATATGGGAACCAATCACAGCCAGATTAGCTAGTCTCTGCTGGGCTGTAATTGCTATCATCAGATATTCCACATTACCCAGGATTTCTAGTTGAAGAATCTGCTCCACATATTCCCCCACACCTCTTATTCATGGTATCCTTTACCACCACCTCAAAGCAAACGCTCTGTATCCTTTGTCCTGTTAGGATGCTTATTTCCACAATTTGTGAATCCGTTCATAGAAATAAGTATCCTAATAGGAACAAATTGTGGTATTTGTACACTATGAAATATTATGCAGCCATTAAAAAGATGGAGACTTCACATCTTTTATGTTTACATGGATGGAGCTGGAACATATTCTTCTTAGTAAAGTATCTCAAGAATAGAAGAAAAAGTATTCAATGTACTCAGTGCTATTATGAAACCAATATATAATCACCCACACTCTCACACAAATGATAAAACACAACTATAGCCCAGAATGAAGGAGGGAAGGGGACGGTGAGAGCCTGGGAGGGGGGAGGCCAGCTAGAGGGAGGGTAGTTTATGGAACCTCACCTACTGTGCATAATGCACGGGTACATGTCAAATCTATTAAGAGTAGAGTATAAATGTCTTAACACAACAAATAATTAAGTGAAGTGAAGGCCATGTTAACCAGTTTGATGTTAGCATTCTAAATTGTATACAAAATCAGCACATTGTACCCCATAAATGCATTAATGTACACTTTTATGATATGAATAAATAAATACATAAATAATGCTTATTTCCATCTTGTTCTGTGTTGCCCTTGGACATTCCCTCCCTCCTACTATTGGCCTCTTCCAAATTCTCCATATTTACCTGACTAGTACTCCCATTCCATTGTAAAAACATTTCTTAACTTCTTTGCAGAATGCCACATCTACTTCCTGGTCTCAACCCAGTCAAGCATCCTAGCTCCCCTGTTCCTTCCCAGGGGAGGCTGCGCATGCTCCTGTCCCTCACCTAAGAGATGGGGGCAGGGCTGATGGGGGAAAGGCTGGCCACAGGGTCTCTCTGCCACTTTGACGCTTTCTGACCACTGCCCTTTCACCTCTTACTAACACCTTTCTTTCCCAGCAGGTGCCTACTATATTAAACCAGTGATTTTCAACTGGTGTGCGGGAAAATTTTTCAGGATCATTAAGTGTGGTGGCTCACAGCTGTAATCCTAGCACTCCGGAAGGCCAAGGTGGGTGGAATCCCTTGAGCTCAGGAGTTCAAGACCAACCTGAGCAAAAGTGAAACACACACCCCCTCCCCCACTGAAAACAGAAAAACGAACCAGGCATTGTGGCAGGTGCCTGTAGTCCCAGCTACTTGGGAGGCTGAGGAAAGGGGAATCACCTGAGTCCAAGAGTTAGAAGTTGCTGTGAGCTATGATGCCACCACATTCTATCCAGGGCACAGAATGAGATTCTGTTTCAAAAAAAAAAAAAAAATCATTAATTATTTTCAAAAGTTCAAAACACAGTTAATTAAGTATGTTCTTTTTCCTACTCTTTTTTTTTTTTTTTTTTATTTTTTGAACCTTACCGTCTTCCTCCCTCATTGCTGTTAGCTACATTCTTCCCTTTCACCTCTCAACACTCCATTGAAAAATGTATCTGGGTCATGTTTTACTCTCTCCATACCAAGCACACAATCATGTTGGGTAATTTCAATGTTCACACTGATGAACCAACCAACACTCTAGCCTCAAGTTTCCTTTATTCCACAGCTCCCAGGACCTTCACACCCATTCTGCTGGGACAAGGCTCTGCCATAGATGTACTCTCGATTTGTTGTCACTCCAGCTGTGTAACAATATCAGAAAGCCCCCTATGCATTCAACTTCTTCACTCCTGTCCCCCACTGTTGGTGCTCTATAACCTCATCCAGGCCACCAGCCCCTCCATGGACCCTTTCTCATATACCATCCTGCTCCTAGCACAGCATTTGCAGTGATCAACTACACTCCTGGGAGTGATCTCGACTTTCTCACACCCTTGACTTCATAACTCAGATTTGTTAGCCTTTGTCTCCCGAGTGTCTCTTTGAGAGGGAAAGGCTTGAGTAACCTTTATGCCACCTCAGAATAGTCAAATAGGCATATCTCATCTACTTCACGTCATCCCCCAATACAAAAGCTTATTTTATAGGCTTGACACCATGAAAACTTCATGTCAAACAAAGCACATGCCATCACCCCTCTTCTACATGATTTGGCTCCTTTATAACAGATGTAGCAATGTACTCAGAGCCTGGTCATAAGTCAAGATTGCCAGGCAGCTGTCCAGGGAAAATGATCTACAAGGGACACTGAAGTATTACCAGTGCAGTTAACTTAGGTTCCCATACCCCACTCCTCCCAGGACTGGGAAAAGTAACGTGGCTCCACTCCCACAGGAGCATACTCCCCCTACAAATGTTGACCTCCCAAGCTAAATAATGCACAGCATCGTGCAACTTTCTGGAGTCTATTAATTTATTTAATTATTTTTATGCCCTCTACCCTGCCACCAGTTGTCAAAAATCACAAACTGTAGAATAAGAACTACAGGTTTTTGTGTAAGTGTGTCCCAGTCCCCAAAACATGAGCTTTGCTCTGAACATTTGATGAGATTTATTTTGAGAAAGGTAACTGAGTAATTCTGAATCTATACTACTTTTTAATAATAAAAAAACTTATTTTCCCTCTCCTTCTATGTAAACATTGAACAATTCTATAAAGAATAATTATAGTGAGACCCCCTCACTACAAAAAAAAAAAAAATAAATAAAAAACAGAAAACTTAGCCCAGCACGGTAGTATATGCCTGCAGTCTTAGCTACTCAAGAGGCTGAGGCAAAAGAATTGCTTAAGCCCAGGAGTTTGAGGTTGCAATGAGCTGAGATGACACCACTGCACCACCTGTGCTCTAGCCTGGGCAACACAGCAAAATTCTGGGAAGCAAAACAGGTTGGGTAGGGGAGAGGAGGAGAAGGAGATTAATTTGAAGCTTCTAATGTTTAGCCCCTTAACCATTGCCAGTTTATTGGACATTTTTTATGAAGTAAGCTAAAGATTATGGACATTCGGTTTATTTTAATGCAGTCAGATAACTAGATATTAGAGACTTTTAAAAACACTTTGCTGAATGGCTGTCTCCCAGCAGGAACTTTTTGGAATTAAAGGCTCACAGAGATCTGTTCATGAGAGGCCCCGCAAGCACTCGATTTAACTCGGTGAAGTGGAAGCCTTGGGGAAGGAAGGTATTGGACCAGGGCCTAACTGACTCATGTGAGGAATCATTGCTCCTCAGACTCTATTGAACCTGTGAGTTGAGCAGATAGCCCTAGAACCCAGACTCAGTTCACAGGGCTGACCTGCTCAGTGGATAGCATATTTGCAATCACTGTGGTGACTTCCAGGAGAAACTGGTAATTTCAGAGGAAAGCCATGGTGTTTAGGAATATGAAAAGAAACAATCCCTTCAGAATCGGAGATTTAGATATCTTGGGTACAGTGGTGTGTACCTGTAGTCCCAGCCACTCAAGACACTGAGTTGGGAGGATTGCTTGAGGCCAGGAATTTGAGTCCAGGCTGGGAAATATAGCAAGACCCCATCTCTATTTTTAAAATAAATTTCAGTTTTGATTTTCATTTTCCTGATTATTAATTAGTAACGTTGAACATTTACAAAAGACTTTTTTTAAAAAAGAAAAAAATAAGCCACAAATTGGGAAAAGGTATTCGCAAATCACATATCCAATAAAGGACTTATATCCGGAATATAGAAAGAACTCCTAAGACTTAAGACTAAGAAAACAACCAACCCAACTATAAAATGAACAAAAGACTTGAACACTTTATCAAAGTGGATATAATGATGGCAAATAGTAACATGACAAAACGTTCAGCGTCATTAGCCATTAGGGAAACGCAAATTAAAACCACAATGAGATACCAGTATACACCTAATAGAAGCCCTAGAATAAAAAAGTAATGACAGTGCTAAATGCTAAGGACTTCCAGAGCCATCTCTCCTATGCTACTGATGGGAATTCAAAAAGGTACAGTCATTCTGGAAGATAGTTTAGCAATTTCCTATAAAGTTAAACACACAGTTAACATATAACCCAGTAATCTCACTCTTGAGTGTTTTTCCAGGATAAATGTAAACTTATAGACACACAAAAATGAAAAGAATTTCTACTCACAGTCACCAAAACCTAAATGTCCTTCAATAAATGGAAAAAAAAAAAAGGACATTTATATAACACGCAGGAATATTTAAAAAATAAACCATTGATACATTCAACAAATGGATAAATCTCAAGCATTATACTAAGTGAAAGAAGCCAGTCCCAAAAGGTTGCACTGCCCGATTCCATCACATGACAACCTCATAAAACAAACTATACTCATGAAGAACAGAAGCGTGGCGACCAGGGACTGGGGCAGGGGGGCACCACTGCAAAATGACAGCCCAAGGGAGCATTGAGGGGTGATGGAACTGTGTTGTATCATGATCACAGAAGTGGTTATACAAATCTACATGTGGATTAAAATTTGTAGAACTTTACACCAAAAAGAAAGCCAATTCTGCTATGTGATAATTTAAAAAATAATAAAGAGCCAGGCATGGTAGAGTAGTTTTGCTATCTGCAGGTCACACAAAAATTTGCACAGGTGAGAATCACCAATTTTGGATGGCTGCTTAAAGACATTGGTCATCAGCTCTCCTCAAAAAGAAGAACCCAAGTTACAGGTGAATAAACCCAGCTCAAGTGAAACACTGGGGGAAGAGAGCCAGAACCTACCAGAGAACCCATGGGAAAAACCCAGCACACAAAAGTACAAGGAATTAAAATTTGGGTGGTAAGTAACCCCCAAGGAACTTGGACCCCCCTGCAAAGGGTAGATGTGGATGTTCTTTTTTGCTCCCATCATCCCTGCAGCAGACTACTGTCTTCTGAGTTGTCAGAGAGCCTTCTACCCTTGAGAGTCACAGCACTGTTGCAGATGGTGATTTGGGAATTTGTTAACAGCAGAGCACTGTCATGCAGGGTTGCTCGCCCTCTTCCTGGACCTGAACTGAGGTGGCAGGGACAATACTGGTGGTGCACCTGTGGTGGCCCTCTGCCCTGTTAGGGAATCCTAGACCCTCTGTCTTCACATTGCTGGGCCTCCAGCAAATATTCCTCAGCACCCACTCAGACTGAAGCAGCCACAGAGGGATGGCAAATCCCAGGGTAACTGTGGAACTCCTGAAGTTTTAACACTTAGGGCAAGTTGCCCCTAGGAAGGGAAAATGAAGGGTACCAAAGCTCCCCTTGGGACAAAGAAAAACAGAGCACACACCCTCCCTTGCATGAGAACTTCCCCCGTACTTGTGAGCAGAAGGGGTTTACACCCTACGTAGCAGAGACAGAGGACTAATATCCAGAATTTTCAAGGAACTTGAACAACACTATAAGAAAAAAACAATACAATGAAAATGTGGGCAAATGGCATGAACAGGCACTTTTCAAAAGAAGACACACAAATGCCAAGAAACATATGAAAAAAATGCTCAATAGCTCTAATCATCAGAGAAATGCAAACTAAAACCACAATGAGATACCACCTTTCCCCACTCAGAATGACTATTATTAAAAAAGTAAAAAAGCCAAAAGTAAAAAAGACAGTATTTTTAACACATGGTGCTGGAACAACTGGATCTTTACAGGCAAAAACAGACAAAAAACTCAGACAAAGACCTAAGTGTAAAATGCAAAACTATAAATGACATCCTAGAGCAGTGGTTCTCAACCTTCCTAATGACGCAATGTATTTTCATCGTTAAAAAAGGGTCGCAACCCACAGGTTGAGAACCACCGCACTTACAGGATACCGTGGTAGAAAACCTAGATCACCTTGGTTTTGGCAATGACTTTGTAGGTACAACACCAAAGGCAGATCCATGAAAGCAAAAAACTTCGTTAAAAATGTATGTCTGTGAAAGACACTGTCAAGAGAATGGAAAAACGGGCCACAGACTGGGAGAAAATATTTTCAAAAGACTTAACTAATAAAAGATTTCAATCAAAAGATACAAAGACCTTTTTAACCTCAGGAGTAACTAAACAATCCAATTAAGATGTGGTCAAAAAAACTTAAGAGGTACTTCACTGAAGAAGGTAAAAGGATCGAAAATAAGCATATGCAAAGATGTTCCACATCATATTTCACCAGAGAATTGCAAATTAAAACAATAATAAGGCACTACTTAATATCTAATAGAATGGACAAAATCCAGAAAACCGACAAATCACCAAATACTGGTGAGGATGTGGAATGACAAGAACGTTCATTCATTGATAGTGGAATGCAGAAGGATACAGCCACTTTGGAAGGCAGTTTGGTGGTTTCCTACAAAGCTAAGCATTCTCTCACTATATGCTTTAGTAGTCGTACTCCTTGGTTCTTACCCAAAGGAATTAAAGACTTATGTCCAGTATTACAAGAATGGAAAAGCAAGTACCCCATATACTCAATATTAATACGAAGCTGGTAGATGAACTAATACCTGCCTACACAAGAGAAAAACACAATTTAATTCAAGTTAGGGGGAGGAGGGGAATTGGGGTGCTTCCACCTAATAGGCACAATGTAGGGGTACATGGCATACCTCCTGGGTGAAGGAAACAACGACAAAAGGGACCTCACCTAACAAATGCAAACATTGTAACCTAATCATATGTACCTTCATATTAATCTGAAATAATTTTAATAAACTTACATCACACATGGATATTTAAGTAGTTTTATTCATAATTGCCAAAATTTGGAAGCAACCAAAATGTCCTTCATTAGGTGAATGAATAAACTATGGTACACCTAGTTGAATAACTAGAATTCCATTGGATAATGGAATATTATTCAATGCTAAAACAACATGGAGGAAACTTAAATGCTTATTACTAAGTGAAAGAAGGCAACGTGAAAGGCTATAGGCTATATGATTCCAACTATGCCACATTTTGGAAAAGGAAAAACTACAGGGGTAATAAAAAGGGCAGTGGCTGCCAAAGGTTTGGGGGCAGGGTGGGAAGGGAAGAATGCATGGAACATGGAGGATTTTCAGGGAAGTGAAAATATTCTATGCACTATAAAGGTAGATACACATCATTATATACTCATCAAAAATCCACAGAATGTACTAGACAGTATGAACCTAATGTAAACTGTGGACTTTGACTGATAATGATGTATCAATGAAGGTTTGTCAATCGTAGCAAATGTATCTCTGTATCACTCCAGTGGGGGATTTGATAATGATAAGGTTATGCTTGTGGTATGTGTGTGTGTTGGGGGGGATATATAAGATGTCTCTATACCTGCTTCTTAATTTTGCTTAGTCAGTGAACCTAAACTGCTCTCCAAAAACAAAGTTAAAAAACACACATGAACTAGACCACCACTTTTCCCCCCTTCCTTTAGCAAATATACTTTTCTAATGGTCCTAGTTTCCTCTTGGGAGCAATGGGACAGCTGAGCCTTTTTATGGTCATCACTGTACTTCTCTCCAAAGTTTGAAGAACTATATAAACTGTAGTTATCCTTATCCTTTTTACTGCTAAAATTATGAATGCAGTTATGAAAATGAGATAATTTATGTGGAAATGATTTTTCTGTTATCATTAGCTGTTACTCACCCAACTCCCTGACTAGACTGTCACCTTCTAGAAGCAAGAAATGTATGTGACTTGTCTTTGTATCTACAATGCCACACAAGTAGGCACTGCCATGCATTTGGGCAGTGTTCAAAGGATATTTGCAGCATTGAATTCAATTGGATAAAATACTGAATTTCACAAATTAAAAACCAAGTACTAGCTTAATTTCCTTTCCAAAGGATTTCCAACATTAATCAGCACATGTTCGGCAAATGGAAATAACTGGCATTGGATCATCTCCTGTTTTGATTAGGAAAGGTGCTGAAAAGGATGTGCATTTGTTAGGTCTAGTGGAGTGTAAACAGTTGGCAAATAAGTGGCTATGGGTGTAGCTGGCGAACTGTACTGTAGCTAGGAACCAAAATGCAGCTAGGAACTGTTCCCTGGTGGGGACATGCATAATAAGGAGTTCCTAGTAACCTTTAACTGACCTGGAGCTCATTACCATCTAATTAGTATAAGTGGGTGGAGCTTTTGTAAAAGATTTTGGGGAAGAGGCATGTGGCCTAGAAAGGGAAACTGTTATATAGCCAACCTGTTATATAACACCAGCCTGTCAATCACCCCAAAGGTGGGAAATGACAAGTAACCTGGCCAGGAGAAAAGAGGGACAAACTGGTGAACTTACGAAAGGCATCATGTGCTCAGATACTGTCTTTCTCCACTGCAAAGACTGACCCATTCCTCTCTCTCAGGAATGTATTTTCACTTGGTGTAGCTTCCTTCTTTACTTCCATTCTTTCTTTTATGTGATAAACTGTATAAAATGTCTTTGTAGTTTGTGATCACTCTGCCATTAGCTTGACTTGGTCCCAGTACTCATTCTTGACACTAGAAACTGGGAGACCAGTGAACATCCAGCCAGACCTAACAGATCTGGGAGAGTGGAGGAGATGGTAGAATGAGGATGAAGACACTGAATACAAATTTGGAAGCCTTCACATTTCTGTGTTCCCATCTTTGAAAGTCTCCTTTAATTATCTGTCAGGCCATACCTGACATTGACTGAGCTACCGCTTTAAATATTTCATCCTAGCCTCTGATTTATTAAGGGGGAATAAACCCTGAACAACAAGTTGAGAAGAAAATTGCCCATTGCTATTGTACATTAGAGAAATTGTTTCTCTAATTGGGCTACTGCTTAGACACACTTAACATGTGAATTAAATACAGGCTCAAAATATGGGTTTTTTCATTAATAAAATCACAGCTATGGTTTTTTTTAATAACTAATCTGGAAATTGCTCAGAATATCTGTACTTTCCTCAAGCTATCTTTAGAGAACTAAATTTTTAGCAGTGTTTCAGGTAGAAATCCACAGAGAAGCCAGTGATGGTTCTCACATTACAGGGTGATTGTTAATCACACATATTCCTGGCCATTCCTTTTGACGACAGTTAGGACCAAAGAACCTGTGTTTTCTTTTTTTTTAATTAATTAATTTCTTTATTTCAAATTTCAGGTTAATGTGAGGGTGCAAAACTTTTTAAAAATTTATTTAGTTTTTTTAATTTCGGTTTAATTAATTAATTTACATATTTGTAATTTTAGAAACTTGTATTTTCTTAAACATGTGGTGGCCATGATACCAGTGTTCTATCAACCATACAACAAGTGACCAGGCTGACTGACACTGGCTAGGGAACCAGGTGCCTACCTGCTGCCACACAACTTAAAAACAAAGCCTCCCAGCAACTTGAAAGCAGCCTCCCCGGACATCACACAGATAGATCTGCAGTAGAATTGCATTCTTTGTGCCCCCAGAAACAATTTTCCACAGCTTTATTTACAAGTGCTGACATGTTATGATAATCTCTAGGGCAGTATTCTAACATGTCTTTCTCTTTTCTTCCACTGTTTTAAAACATTCTTATAGAATTAAACAGAGTAAATTATTGTAAGGAAAACACCATGTAACACTTAGCGGGGTTAAAATTCAGAACTTTGCCAGAAGTGCGTCCATACGCTGCCATCCCATCACAGAGTCTTCACCTCTCTACCACTGCCCTAACTTACATCACAATCAAGTTACATCTCTTTCTGGTTTTATCACCCAGGTATGCCTGGAAACAATCATTTGCTTTTGTCCAGTTTTTAACTTGATATGACTTTTACGTCTCAACTGTACTCCTTTCTATCTCACACTATTTATCTATTCAAGAACTTGGGCCATCACACCTGCAGTTTCCCACAATGTGGACTTGTTGGTTGAAGCAAAGTGAGGGAGTCCAGCCTATTGGTTTCTCTGTCCTGTTACTGCCTACAAATTGGCATCTGGATCCTGAGGCCTGATTACTCTCAGCTTCAATTTATTTGACAAAACTGTAAGAACAGTACTGTTTTTTAAACCAAGGAGTATTTAAGTGATTTTTGTTCTTTTCTGACAGTTGGTGTTTGACAGTTCCTAGATCTGTCAATGTATTGGGGTTTACCAAATGATGATATTCTTACAAAAGGATGTTACTCTATCATTTTGTTTTTATTTATTAGCTAGAATCGTTTAAATAGAAGATGCTTCCCATTATCAACTATTTGATTCTAGTGGTATAATTCATAAAGGAAAAGTCAAAAAAAAACCTGATTCTTTCCTTTCTTTACTTAGTTTTCAAGAAAATTAATTGGTTCTTTGTCATATTCAGAAGGTAACCAACTAGTTGGCTTACTTAATACCAGTGTCTACTCAGGGGTCTAAACATATTTGACGAGCTTTGCTCTACTGCACTCCTTAAACTTATTGAAGCTCAAATCGTCCATCTTTGGCTGGTGGGATCCTCTTAAATTTCTCGTCAAGTTGACTTTTCTAGTAGTCTCTGAGAGGTTTCTTGCTCATCCTGTATATTTCCAGACCTAAAATCAGACATTTTTATAAGAAGCCTTGGCTTCCTTTAGCGGGAAAATTTTTTCCGACTACCAACAGGGCAATAGAACTGCTCATTACTTCTGGGCTTTGTAAATTAACAGAGCTAGGAAAGGGTATATTTTAAAATCAAACACCTTACCAACTCATAACTGATATTTCCAATTCAAATTCAGGACTAAAGAGTTTTTACCAATATCTCCTATACTAAATCTCCTTTCTTCTACACCAAGAATCTTGGTTCCCAAACACTCGAGGAGGGGGGTGATTAGAAGATCCCATAATCACTCCTTTGTTTTATTCTAGTCGCAGAATAACAATACTAATACTATTTTACTACTGATAATACTGGTCCTGAAGCAAATGAGCAGGAAAGGCATTGGTGAGATACCTGGTCAAGGTGCCTTTCATCACCACAGAAGAGAGCAGGTTCACCTTTGGTTTGTTCTTTGAGAGAAAAGAACTTATCTCTCAGTCACAGTGTTTACCACAGTTCACAGAATACAGGTGAAAACTTTGGGAGTTTTTCACTTCCTCTACCACCTTCAAGTTCCTTCCAGAAGAAAAAAAAAAGCTTCAACAAAAACACGCCTAAGAACCACAGAACCAATAGTTTTCCTCTAGGGAGAAAAAGCCCCTTGGTTGCAGAAGGCATCCTCGAGAGGCTTCCTCCCTCAGCAGACCCTTCTAGCTTTTGGAGACTCTCACAGAATGTGCCAAGGGGGTAGGGGGGAGTCAATGAAGGCAATGATCGACAATACATCAAAGAAACTGTACCCTAGCACTGCCAATGCCTAGTACACTCTCCTTTTTTCTTTCCAATATAACAACTACAGGCCATAGGGCTATTGTTACTTATCGGTTTAGTGCTATTCAGTAGGGAGACTGTGAGCACCCCTTCAATCACTATCCCGCGTGGCAAAGTTGTGTAATTTACATAGTCGGTTTGTTTGTTTGTCATTTATGTCTGTTTCCATGAGGTCTGGTCTGCCTTAGAAAATCCCTTAGGACAGGCACTGCATTTGTCTATTTTACTGTATAGAGTACACAAACAGATTCTTAATAAGAGGCTGCTAATAACATGCTGCTGATGTTACTGATAGTGAACTCACAAACCATGAAATAAAAGCTTGAAAAATAATCATGAGAAAGAAGAAATGAAACTCAAGTTATATCTAGATTGCTTTGCACCAGGCTGGGTGACAGGAAGTCTAAGTTCTTGGCCCTGATGTGTATTGGTTGGTTGTGTCCCCACAGATCATTAAGCCTCAATTTCCTCTTCTATAAAGACAATGCTACTTATCCCTCAGTCACAGTGTTTACCACAGTTCACAGTATACACTTTAAAACTTTGGGAGTTTTGTAACTTCCTCTACTATCTTCAAGTTCCTTCCAGAAGGAAAAAAAAATGTAAAATGTGGGTGATCTCCATTCTCAAGCTCAAAGATTTTATTTTTTTTGTGTGTGTGTGTGTACTCCTCCTGTAATTCATAGCCAGAGCAGGAGACCTGAGTTCCAGTACTGGGGACATTGAAAGATACCTCCCAGGCTCCTTCATGTCACCCTGGCACAGGCTCTGACATCCATACTACCAGGCTGAGGAGGAAAGATCCTTGGTTCAGTCACAGTAAAAATCCAGACGCCCACCTCCTACCCCACAGTCAGTGCCTTAGGGAGCCCATTTGGTCGCTTTCCTTAGTCTCCATGGTGGGTTCAGACCATTTGTCCTCCACCCCATTTCCTAAGGCAGACCAGACCCCTCTCTTGGCAATATAAACACACCTATGCTTTAAGGTTCATTTCCATCTGCCTATCCTACCTCAGACTCTTTCTCATGGTGGCAGTCATCTAAGATTATATCTTCTAAAAATCTATCAATACCTATTAGCAACTTGTATTTGTTTTATCTGAAATGAAAATTTCTAGTACCGTAACTCTTGAAATTTTGGAAAACAGGCCTTATAGCAGTGGTTCTCAACCTTCTTAATGCCACAACCTTTTAGTACAGTTCCTCATGTTGTGGTGACCCCAACCATAAAATTATTTTCATTGCTACTTCATAACTGTAACTTTGCTACTATTGTGAATCATAATGTAAATGCATATCTGATATGCAGGATGTATTTAGGCAACCCCTGTGAAAGGGTCGTTCAACCCCCCAAAGGGGTTGTGACCCACAGGTTGCGAACGCTGCCTTATAGGTTAATTTATAAATGCTTCCTCTTGACCTATTTTTAAATACTTTATATATTGGAAGAAAGAAGTTGACATGAAAGTTATATTTGGGATTTCATTGCTGATTCATGGTGTGACCTTGGGCAGCTCTTTCTTAGATGTACTCTTTATATATTTAGATCACCCAAGACCATGGCACCGTTTCTAAGGATGTGTTTCTATGCCTTCCTCCCCCACATAAATATCCACAGAAACAAGTTTGACTGTTGATTTGTATTTAAACACCTACAATAAGCCTGTTAGGAACTAACATTATAGACACAAGTTTTTAGGTCTCATATCTGAGAGTCCGGAACAGGAAATGAAACTTCATAGGATCAGAATCCCTATGAGAAACTAATTTTAGAGGCCATAATTAGGAACCAGAAAATGAGAAAACAACAAATCCAGGTCTGACGCTAATGCCACCTTTCCATGTAGGGCAGATGGGAATGAAAGCTGTCAACTGCCCTTTGGTAAAGCTTCTATTACCACTCATTGACCCAATAATTTCACTCCTAGGAATATCTCCTAAGGCAATAACAGATTTACCTATTGAAATGCTATCACAGAGTTGTTTATAATGGTGAAAAACCATAACAGCCAAAAGATGAAAAGAGAAAATTGGTTTAATATATTATGAAAAAACTCACAGATACTAGAAATGATGTTACAATATATATTTAATGGCATCAGAAGATGTATAAGGCATATTGTTAACTGAGACAAAGTAAATTTGAAAAGAATCCTATAAAAATTTTAGGTGTGTACACTCAGAACTAAAAAAGATGTCAAAGCTATTCATAGTGCAATATTTTTTCTAAGTGGCACTTTTTTATATTGTTAAAATTTTCTCAACTACAGATTTACTTCTTTGGTGAGAAAGAAAAGGAAGAAAAATTAAACAATAAAAAAGTGAAGCTAGTTGTGTAGCAAAACAATAGTCAAAGAACACAAGTCAAATTATGCATAATAATAATATAAAGTACTCTAATGTCAAGACAAATGGGTGAAGTCAACCAGTGTTAAAGCAACAGGATCTCTGGATTTCTGTCATTTCTTTATTGTGTAAGGAGGGAGCCTGTCACTTCATTTCACAATCATCCTAGGTATATTAGGCCTCTATGTCAGATGGCCAGGTATTATTAGCCGGATACTAACAGATAAATAAAATATCATTAAAACTGATCATTAGGACTTGTAACTGGGCTTGCTTTTATTGCTTTGAAGTTAATCAGCCTTGAAATAAAGACGTAGATGAGGAAAAGACATTTATTCATCTGAAGTAAGAGAGGGAATGTAGATCTTATACACTCTTCCTTTTAATTTGATTGACTGATTTGCTCCAGAATATGGATGAATAGATTGCCAACTCTCATTTTCATACAAACCCACAAAGGAGGGGACATTTTCAAGGACAGATTCCATCACTTGACAAAGCAAAG
The DNA here is from genome assembly GCA_963574355.1 of Loris lydekkerianus. NCBI lineage: Eukaryota > Metazoa > Chordata > Mammalia > Primates > Lorisidae > Loris > Loris lydekkerianus. The sequence goes on from CAUYPK010161724.1 coordinate 62,171, forward strand.
ACCATGTTACCTCTAGGACTGACCTCAACACCTACAATTCAGAATCTTCCAATTTCAAACCTTTGAGTAATTACTGGGGGTATAAAGACATTTGAGAACATGGTGCTCTGTTGGGGATACACTTCACATGACTAAAATTTTAGTCCTTCAGAATTCTTTAGGAATTATCAATATATAACTTTTGATAATTGATTTGTATAAACTTATGTTTAATTTCATCAACCCAAGTAATTTGTACCGGTAGATATTTGATTTAGAATATTTTCTGGAAAATTTACTGCTGAGCATCAGAGCCTGAATAAAAACACAGAATCCAGCTTATATCTTAGTTGTAAAAAATCCATTTTAGTATTTTGCCTGCTCTATGCTTGAATGACTCTCTGTATTAGAACTACTCTCCAGCAAGCTCAGGACATACAAAACAAGATGAAAGTTATCGAATTCCAATAATGTGGTTTTAAATCTACCCTCATTGCCCTTTTCCAGAGTCCCCTTTGGGAAATAAAAATGGATCAAAATAACATATCTGATCACTGAGTGCAGCAACCATCTATTATTAATGGCCCAATGATACATCAAAATGGAGGATGAAAGGGCCATTCAAATAATTCTGTAACCCTGATTATAGCTCCTCAAAGGACATTATACTTTACTCTTGAAATCAACTACCAGCTAAGAAATAAATTCAATTTCAATGCACTTTCTAAACCTCTAGATTAATTTTACCTATAAAGTTATTTTTAACCTCATTGCTTACTTAGATTGACTATAAATTTAGTGAGGATAAACTTTCTTCTCTCTGATTACACACAGAATTTTGTTCATATCAAACAATGAGTGGGGTTTCAGAAAGCACACAAAAGGAAAAGCAGAACAATAAACAAACTCTGAGCAAGCACAAATATCCACCAAACCTCAGACCATTCCTTTAACATTTAATCCATGACTGATCAGTTCCTCCCCACAATATCCTAAATCTTATCCATATCCCCCTCCCACCCACCCCAGCCATTTAACTGGAGGCAGAAACCATCTTGTGAATGTCTAGTGAAAATCCAGATGTGTACAAATAAATTACCAACTAAAGTAAGCAATAAAATTAAAGAAACAAAATATGAAGAGTAGGCGGAGCCTGTGGCTCACTGAGTAAGGCAATGGCCCCATATACCAAGGGTTGAACCCACCCCCGGCCAAACTGCAACCAAAAAATAGCTGGGCATCATGGCAGACATCTGTAGGAGGCTGAGGCAAGAGAATCGGCTAAGCCCAAGAGCTGGAAGTTGCTGTGAGCTGTGATGCCACGGCACTCTACTGAGGGTGATAAAGTGAGACTCTGTCTCTAAAATAAATAAAATAAAATAAAATAAAATAAAATAAAAAGGGTAACCAAGCTGGAGACACAGAAAATGTGAGGGAAAAAAAAGGACTACATGAAAGAATTACAAAAACAAGGCTTCTATTTCTCTATGATTTATACTTCACAGAATTTCAAAAAGGGGAGAGACTAGGTGACTTCCAGATGGTAAAGTGCACTATTAAAGTCAATTTTAAAAGCCAGGAGAGAGAAACATGAATAAGACACTTAAAATGAGACAGTTACTGCAATGAAGCCCTCAGTTTAGCTCTTTGAAAGGAGAAAAAAGTGTGTGATCAAAAGTAGATGGCAGAAAAAAAAGAACTGGTATGAGAAATTAGAGAAATAAAAGGACTATCAAGAGTACCCTTAGTGGATGATTTCTATAAGCAGAATGAACTAGAGAAAGACCGAGAGCATCTAACATCTTCTTTAGAATTACATGGCAACTTTGTGACAATCAGTAGGGCTTTGAGTGGAAGACAGAGGTAAGATTCAACAGAGAAAGCCAGGTGTAGAGAGGGCTGAACTCAATACCCAGGGAGAGGACACTGGCAACAGGAAAACTGGGGTCAGACGCTAGCAAAAAGTAGACTCTAGTTAAACTTTGTCCAAGTCACTAGTCCACCCCTTTAGGGCGGCTCAGACAATTATCAAAAGGGTTCTCATGTTCCAAACAGAAGGTAGGAGGTACAGGTAGGATAATTTGGTCCAGAGGGACCTCTTCTCCCTTCTCCCTCAGGGTGATGCAAAAGTCAAGACTCTCAGTAACCTAGAGGAGCCCTCTGTATTAAAAGGTTTATCCCTAAAGCTTTATCACAGGACTCCAAAGAATAATGATTAGTTTAGCTGCCTTGACTCTATTTCCCCCAGCTTGAGCTAACCGGGAAAATAAATGGATGCTTCCTTGAAATGACAGTCTGCCATTATATGATGAGGGCCAAGAGGCCATCTTGCTGTTGCAAAAAACACTTAAGTACCAAATCACAATAGCATGTGTTTTCTATAGAAAGAACAGGCCTTAGGTTGGAAATGTGGGTACAGACACAGCTTAAGACCTATAAATAGGCTATATAAGTAGTAGAACAAAAGCTTAGACAAACCATGTGAGTAGAAAGTGAAGTAAGTACCCCCCCCCCCCATAATACCAAAATTTCGCTGGGGAATAGTATTATAAGTAATTTTTCTTCGTATGTATTCCCATGTTTAATTATATATTCTACTTTATTCTAAGAAATGTGGAATACTTTTTAATAATTCAGTGAGTGTTTACTCGCCTGTTTGTTTTTCAGCATATACACAAAGACCCAGCATTTTAAAAATAGGAGGCATGATGGGTGCATTATAGCAAAGAGACACTATTAGTAGTCATGAGAGCAGAGTTAGGCAGGGGGAGGAAAAAATAGCACAGAAGTTTTTGTGTAAGGTCCCTGGAATCTAGTGATAGCCTGCACTAGATCCCCTTTTAACGGCTCTGCCTACGAAGATACTACAGCCAAGCCTTTGCCCATGAACTGACCCCAAACTTCCTTTAAATGCAGCCAGAATACATTTTGTTTTTCAGACTGTGGGAGTTCAGCTGCACAGTGGGCAGCAGCCAGGGTTTATGGAATGACAGAGATTTCCGGGAGAGGCAACTTCAACAGGAATAAAAGAGCATCAAGTAACACGAGGCAAATGTAAATGGACACCAACATTGGAGTGGCCAGCTCCACAAAGGGAAGGGCCTGTAAATAGCCAGCAGAGTCGCCGCCTCACAGCAGGGCTCCCATCTACCCAGGAGCCAGACCAAATCCCAGAGTCCTGACTACTCTGACCCCACCAGCCCCAACCAGGAGTCTGGTGTCCTGAAGCCACCTCCTGTCTTGTGTAAGACCTGGATGAGACACAGGACAGGACAGTGTCATTTATATTTGATCTTAGTCAAAAGGCCAAGAAGAAATAGACAGTGTCATTTCTAACAGTGCATTCTCCAACCTACATGCACAGTCAAGAATCCATAAAAGAAACACATCACACAAATGGCCAATGGGTGGATTTTTTATGAACTTTTAAAAAACTGTTTCCCAACAGAAATAGTATGGATTTATTGCAAAATGGAGAAGACAAAAATTTAATCAGGAACCATGTCCATCTTGTTTACCACTTATGTTTAGAGCCCCAAGCAATGCCTGGCACAAACCACCAATAAATGACAAGTAATTTTGTACATCACCAATAATCCTACTGTTCATACAAAATGGGATGTAACTTTCTAGATTATGCTCCATATTTTTGTTGTTTTTTACTCTATGCCATAAATATTCATGATTATCCTCTCATGTCAATAAATGTTTCATAATTCTTTATGGTTGCCTCCTATTTCATTTTATAAAGTACAATTTTTTTATGAGACAGAGTCTCACTTTGACACACTGGGTAGAGTGCTATGATGTCATAGTTCACAGAAACCTCAAATTCCTAGGCTCAAACAATCCTCTTGCCTCAGACTCCTGAGTAGCTGGGACTACAGGCGCCTCCACAACCCCTGGCTATTTTTTTTTTTTTTTTTTTTTTTTTTTTTTTTTTTTTGCATTTTTTGGCTGGGGCTGGGCTTGAATCCACCACCTCCGGCATATGGGGCCAGCGCCCTACCCCTTCAAGCCACAGGCACCGCCCAAACCCTGTCTATTTTTAAACATGGGGTCTTGCTCTTGCACAGTCTAGTCTCAAACCCCTGAGCTTAAGCAATCCACCTGCTCGGCCTCCCAGAATGCTAAGACTATAGGTTTGAACCACTGCTCCCGGCCTCGTACAATAGTTCCCAGTCCATCATAGCTGGACTTTTGGCCTTGAACTAGTGTCATTCTCTTAAAAGCACAAATACCCTATTGGGTCAAATGCCAAATCCTATTGAGCTTTTCCTTTTGTTAGAATGTACGTACTACAAGAATAGGGGCCTTTTCTGTCTTGTTTACCACTGGATTCCCAGAACCTATTATAGTTTTTGAGGATCAGTAAAAAGTAAACAAACTTTGAATGTCTGTCCCCTTCTTTTTATTTCTATTTCAACTAACCCTGTTCACAAAAGAACTATTGGCATAGTCTCCAAGCTGGTTTCCTTCTCCAGGATGTCTGATCCTCTTTCCCAAGGCAATCATTCTTCACTGAGTTTAATACCAATAATTGCCTCTTTCATTATGTGATGAATTCCCTCTTTCATTATGTGATACTCTTGTTTAGACAACCCTAAAGTTGTCAGTCCTTATTCTAGTTTATCGAGGTCCACCATAAAAGAATCATAGAATATTTTAAAACAGAAGCTACTTTAGAGATGTTTTTTGGTTTGTTTGGTCTGAAAGCATCATTTCACATCTCAGGTAACTGAAGCTCAGAAGATGCGATGACTTGTCAAGGACAAGGCTGACTCGTGATAGACCCCAGGTCTCTGGACCTCAGGCCATGATTTGTTCCTGTTCTTTGTTCAATCTGTCACCTCCTACCCAGTTTACTTTGTCAGTCTCACCTCCTACCCAGTACTCATTTCAGTAGAGAAAGTTTTCAGACTATCCCTGAAATAAGCCTGACTCATTCTGGTTCCTGCCTTTTGCTCACAGATAATTTGCCAGAATTATCCTCCTGGTCCACCTCTGTGCCCAGTCAAATTTTTTAAGGCCCAGTTCAAGTTCTTCTATAATGCCTGTCTGGGACCACACTGAATTCTTTGTCCTCTGATCCCCTAAATCACTTGCCTCACTCATTCCAGCACTTAATTACATGTTTCCTTGCAATGGTAGATATTTCATTGCTGAGTGAAATAGTGTATATCGGAAGGAAAAGAAGGGTGGAAATGTAAAAGTCACCACAATGTGGTGGACCAGCCAAATACATAGTATTCTGATGCTAGAACACCCCATTTTATAATCATAGCTACTTATCTTGAAGTTTCGCTTATCTTTCTTATTTTAAATGTAGAATTTAATTTGGGACCATGGTTTCTGGTTTGCTAATATCAAAATCTTTTACCTAAAAAGCAAGATGACTTTTTATACTTTGAGGTACTGGACGATAAGATCTTTGAGGGAAAAGATTGTGCTTTATCTATCCTAGTATTTCCACCAGTGCCTTGTGCAAACATTATACTACAGATTTTACAATACGTTTGATTACCCTTCTAAAGTGATTCTATACATGTCCTAACTGACTAATATTGTTAACAAATAATAAGTAATTCTTGGATGAATAGAGATAATACATGTATAAATGACTAAGCTGGAAGAAAGATGGCCAAAAATCTCACTTAATAACTTCGCCAACAAATAAACAAAAACCCTGTAATAATATTTATCTTACTCTAGTTACTACTGTCCCATCCTGTTCCGGAACTCAGGCACGTACTGGTTTTTAGCCAGTATCTAGAGAACAAATTTATTTTTCTTATGGTTTTCCTAAAAAGTATGTATATGGGTGTGTATAATTATATATACACACAGAAAAAAGATATAGCAATTTCTTTACAGTAAAAGAATTAAAATGAGATATGCATATGAAAGATAGTTAACAAAATCTAAATGTCATAAAGTTATTAATTCTTACTGATATATTGATACATGGGTTTGGGTCACATGCCTGGTTATATGTTTCTGAATCAGGAGCTGGATAAGTCTGGGTGTGTCTAATCTCTAGATACTCACATATGCATAAATAATCAAGACTAGATCTTATAACCATAGCATGACTGGAATTCTGGAGTGAAGGGGCAGGGAACAGATTATGTGAATGTGGTAGGGGCTGTTCCCTTCATTATAGACATTTACTACAGTTTTTGTAGTCTTTTTTATTTTTAATTTCTATACCATGGCAGAACAAATAGAACTCTGATTTTTGCTGTACAATCTACAAAGTGGATTCAGTCTTTATAGAATGGTTCTATCAAGTATCAAGAATGGTTATGGTCCCTTCCCCAGTACCCACCCATCCTCTAGGACTTTAGGATACTCTTTCAAAATCTTTGACCCAGTGGAGGAGCTACATTAATGCTAGACTTCATACATCCAAAACTAGTGTTTTCCTTCAAGGTTATAATACCATAGTGCCATCTACCTTTTTCAACAATACAGTTCAAGTGAAAATTTCTAGAATTCTCCTTTAGGAACTGACTTCAAAACAAGTTCACAAGTTTGCACAATAAAACGAATACCATGACTTCACATTCTAACAATCAGCTTAATAACCCTTTTTACTTACTCAATTCTTGGCCTTAAATAATTTTTGCCTGTTTTCCAAAACAAATAAAAAACTACCATAAAAAGAATGAAAGAAGGATTTTAATAAGGATAAAAGATTTTTTAATAAGTGTGAAAAAATCTCTAAAGGAGATTACAAAAAATGAATTCTCAAACTACTGTTCATATTACCAGACTACAATTGTGAAAAGGACTGCATTGATATGATATAAATACCTATGACTGGTTAACAAAATGGAATCTATTTATATTTATATATACCTCATAAATAAAATATAAATGTATATTATGCATGTAACATATAATGCCTTATATACATAATACTCAATAAATATGCTTTTTCAATAATTATTCATAAAGACAGGATAGGTATTATTGATTTTCACTTTGCTTCAGGCTCTAATATGGCTGGGACAGTATTGTTATTGATCTGTCTTTAAAATTTTGATTTTTTCCATTGTGGATTTGTCTACATTTATTTTGATTTTTAAAAATATTGCATATAATATTATATATCTTGATTATGAAATTCTTTTGGTCACCATCTTAAATTTTCTGCCTGAGGCATATCCCTCACTTGCATCACCCTAGTCTCCACCTCACTGGTTCAAGGAAGATGAGAGATATGTAAGGAAGACTCTCTCTTGCTAAGCCCAGCCAACATCAGCCACCTCCAGCCAATTGGATGGTTTGTCATGCAGCAAGTGCCAACTGATTGTTAACAATGACTCCATTATAGGTCTATACAAATTGAGTATGTGAGAGTAGTGGACTCTAAGAATTATGATTATATCACTTCAAGGTTGCATCTTAAATCTGGAAAATTAGAGGTTACAGTAGATTATACTATTGGTTTCTAATAGCCAATGTTTCTCCTGGTGAGAGGGTTGTGTTTCCTTGACCCACTGGTGTCAGGCTTGCCCATATGACTTGCTTTAGCCAAGCAAAGAAATGAAAGCCAAAACTAAGTAGCTAGAATTCTAAGAGGCCCTGAGCAGCTCCGCTGTCACTCTTTCTTTCCTGGCTTCATAATACTAGTATATCCCAGATGGAGGCCCTCTTTCAGTGATTCCAGATGATAAAGACCTGCAGCAGAGCTGAGGCCAACCCTGTGATGGACATGTACCATGAGCATAAGTGTGCCTTGGGAGTCGCTTGCTGCCACAGAATAACTTAATGAAAACTAACAAAACCAGGGGAAGGAAAAGGTAAGGCTACCACTATTCAAAGATGATATGACTATATACTTAGGAAAACTCAAGAATTTATGCAAAAATGTCAACAAACAAAAAAATATGATCACACAGCAGAGTAAAAATTTAATACCTTGAAATCTATAACTATCATATACACAAATAACAAGCTCTTAGAAGTTATAAGTAAAGATTTCCTTATCAATATAGCAACAACAAAGATAAAATGCTTGGAATAAACTCAAGGTAAATGTGGAAAATCTAAATGAAGAAAACTTTAAAACACCTCTGAGAAATTAAAAAAAAAAAAAAGATTAACAAATGGAATAACAAAATATGTTCTTGGATAGGAGAACTCCAAATCACTAAAATAGCACCCTTGCCTTATACTTTTAATGTGATTCCTAGTACAAATAACAACATGTTTGCTTTTTTATTGGAGGAAGGGGTTGAAGGAAAGGGATGAAAAGTAGTCTTTGATTCTAACAAAAAAAGAATAGCCAGATAAAACTGGGAGTGGGGTGGGAAGAAAATGAAGGCAGCCTACTCCAATAAATATTAAAATATATTATAAAGTGTCAGTAATTACAACTGTGTGATATTGGTGCATAAATGTATTCAATGGGGGAAAGTAGGTCTAGAAGTAGACCCAACAATAAAATAATTTTATTTTTTATTTTAAATACTTTAATTTAAAAAAAATGCTATGCTACAATACAAAAGAATGATGATTGTAAGTAGGCTCTGTGTATTCTGACATAGAAAGATTATGAGTTTAAAAAGCAGGGTATAGAGTGGTGTACATAGGAGAAAAACTAGTAATATATACTTGTATTTATTTATTAATACATACACAAACACTGGAGGAACATGCAAGAAATTAATAAAAATCAGTACCTCTCTGGTTGGGATACAGAAGGGAAAAACTGGCAGAAAGTCCAACTTTCTGTGCTGGAGGGTAAAAGAGGGATTTTGCATTATGTATCATTTCATAATTTAAAAATTTTGGACCTGTGTATGTATCTCATATTCAAAAATATAAGACAACAAAAAACTCCAAACCACTTTGTTCTAAGTAATTTAAAGCTGAAGGGCAGTGGTCTGATTACATTATCATCAATGAAACCTACCCTTGATGGGCAAGAGTTAGATTCAGTAATCCATGGACAACTCTTTACCAGTGTTCTGCTTTGAGGAATATTATCTCATTTCTCCCTGTAAAATACTCCCTTCCGTCTAAGAAATAAAGCAGCTTATCCAGGCACTTCAGTTCAATAATTTCACCATTAAGAGCACTTCTGCTACTATTCTTCTAAGCACTTTTAAAAAGCTAAAAACTTCAATTGAACAGACTGCTCATTACAACATAAAATGCAATTTATACATTGATTGAAATGGCTTGATGAGGACCTTAATAATCCTGCGCTTTGAACGAGGAGAGTCAGTATGAAGAAGGAAGAAGCCCGCTCAAAATGATAATGCAATGCTCATAATAGTACTATTAGTTGAGCCATCCAGTAATAAGGCATGTTTGCCTCATTAGACTGGGCTGCTTGACATTTTCTAAACCAGCAGTAATAGTATATTGTCATTAAGTCATAGAGCAGCCAGGAGAGCTGATGTGATAAAATATTAAAGATATAACGTTTACTGCAAGAACTCCATCTCCATACACAGAGTTAAAGGGGGAGGCCCAGTGACAAAGGAGAAGTAGAGCAGTCTGATGGAAGAAACATCCCTCTAGGATGTGAAGAGCAACAATTTACTTACATTTTCCCATTAACTAGCCTATCAGTTTATCTGCCTGGGCACCAGTTTCCTGATTTGTAAAATGTGTTTATTACATCTTATACCTCATCTCTGTGGCAGAAACTGCTGTGTGCTCACCAAATCTATTTCCTTTTCCACCTCGACACACACACACCTAAACTACACTTCCCAGGTGCCCCAGGCAGTTCAGTGGGGTCTCATGACTGAGTATTGGCCAATGGAATGTGGGTAGAAGGGATACAGTTTGATGCCTCTTTTGAGATCCTGCATTCACTCTCTTTTTCTTATCTATTACCTGGATTCAGGAGATCCAGAGAATTCTGAGGTCCTAGAAAAATGGGCCTCTAGATCTGCACTGTTCAATACAGTAGCCCTTAAAATGTGACTAATCCAAGTTGAGATGTACTTAAAGTGTAAATTATACATTGGATTTCAAAGACTTAGTAAGAAACAAAGAATTTAAAATAGCTTATTAATAACTTTTATATTGATGACATATTTATGTTAATATTTTAGACAAATTTGATTAAATAAAATATATTATTAAAATTCATTGCACCTATTTATTTTTGCCTTTTTAATTTAGGAAATGTAAAATCATATATGTGATTCACTTTGTGGCTTATATTTTATTAGACGGTGCTACTCAACATGGAAGGTGCCTCAGTTCCTGAATAATTACATAGAGAAGAGCTCTCTAGATACAGTGTTATACCACAAACCAGACTGCACTTTCAAGGACTTGCTTCTTGTTCATTCAGGAGTTCATTCCAAAGTCCCCGTATATATAATTACCCCAGTAAATATAAAGGAAAGACAGATTTGTACATAGCAAGGCAGGGTAAAGAGAATGGGGGAACAGTACCTTATGACACGATGGTGACTACGGCCATCACACCGTTAGATGCCAGACACATTGCCAAGACTAGCAAAGAAAAGGAGAAAAGGCCAGAGATACAAATTCAGCTGAAAATTCTGAGCCTTTCTGATGCAGACTTTTTTCCACACATGGTAATTAGTGCAAAAGCGCAGAACTGCTCAGGGAAGCTTCATGCATATTCAAATCTTCACCATTTGTCCTAGGATTGGCACCTACCCCAGAAACACTGAACCAGTTCAGGGTAGACTGATGCAGGAATGCAATTTTAACTTAACCATCGGCACCTGTGTATCCGAGATGGTATGCATGTCCTCCTTACAATCAGAGACTCTGGAGAAATATGTTCCGTGTCACAGATTGATACAGGTACAGAAAATGGCAATTTGGTCGAGTACTATATTGTCCCTCTATCCCTATAATATCCTTCAGACATATTACAATATTCATTTTCACATACATATCAATAAATTATCTTATCAAGTAAATACTTCATAGCAATCTGACAAATGAACAAGGCCTGGGATATGTGTGGGTGTCTACTTCACAAAGCTCATTAAAATCTCTTGCTAGCAAGATCATAGCTAAAAATAATCTGTTTGTATTTCCTGTTGATAATCCCCTGGGTCAAGCTGATAAAATGTGTGAAGTGAGTCTTCCTTTCCTCTTTTCATCTCTCTTCTCTTGAAAGTAAAGATATAAACTAAGTAGATCAAGCACAAAGATACTGAAAAAAAAGAATTAAAATCTTAGTTTCAAGTATTTCTGGGGCATATAAATTGTAATTAAAATTTTATAGATAAAATGGGTCGGGCCACGTCTATGGTGCATATTTTTATCTATAATAAAATAAATAAATAAATAAATAAATAAAAATAAAAAAATAAAATATAGATACATTATTTTTAGTACATACAAATACAAATTCTTACTAAAAAGCTTTAATTTTTACCAGGTACGTATGTACTTACTGAAAAAATTTTACTCTTAGTAATAGATATATGAGATGAATGAGTATTTATCAACTGCAATAGTAAAATTTTTAAGTTAAAAACCATGTAACAAATGAATATTATATCTAATCTCTCTCTTTTTAAGTGATTAATGCTTGAAAAATTTAAATATTTGAAATGTATAATAATGTCATTTTTAGTTTTATAATGAGTATGTAATGATATTAAGTATGACAAACCTGATAAATATTTCATAGTGATATCCCAAACATCATATAATGTGTTAAAAGAAATATTTAACATTTTTCATACTATGTTAAAAAATGTTGTCCAAGTTCTATTCTGGGCATCAATATCAATGGTTTGTATTATCTACCATATTCATCTTCTGAACAGTTCAAATTTTAAATGAAACAACCTATCTTTGTAAGACTGAAATAAAACATCATCTAAAAACTGAAGCAAGGAGCAACCTTCCTAATTGTATAAAGAATGACAGCCCTAGATAAGTGAATAAAAATTAAAATTCTTTGTTCTCTTTTTGTGTTACACTTATTTGTATTTTTTCACATGTGTTTTAAATTTCTGTTTTGTGAAATATGGCTTATATAGATAAAAGTTTATAAATCATAAATTTGTATCATATCGAATAGTTTTAAGATAAATACAAGTGTAACCACCACTCTACTGAAGAAATTAAACCATTGCTGACAGCCAAGTTACTTCCCATATCCCTTTTGCATAGAGGTTATCAAGTGCATTACTTTATAGTAATCACTTTCTATTTTTCTTTAAGTTTTACTTACTTAGTATACGTGTCTAAATAAAATAGTTTGTTTTCCATTTAGATCCTTATACTAATGAATCATACAGGGTATATCCTTTCTCTTGCCTAGCTTCTTTTGCCTATCATTATGTCTGAAAGTTTTTTTTATATCCTGGGTCTTTTCTATAATGAAAAATGTCTGAAGACACAGAAAAATATGTCATTTATATGTAAAGTATAAAGAATAAAATGAGCACTCATGTATACATCTCCCAGCTTTAGAAATGTCCCTCATTTACGAAACTGGGTTTACTTAACAATTTTCCAAAATGTTTTCACAATAAAAAGAGAAAAAACAGGGAAGATGGGCAGAATTGTTTAACCACCAACTATTATAGACATGACAGTACAGATTCCTAAGTGTCCTGATCCTCTAAACATCTCTCCCAGTAGTACAACCACCAGTCTAATCTCCCGCCCTCAGCCCTTTGGAGCTACCTTGGCCTAGGATGGTGACTGAAACTAATTCACTCCTGTGGCCAAGGAGGCTGAGGCCACATTATGTAGAAAGGAACAGGGTATGTGCAAATCCCATCCGGACCCAAGGGGCTGTAAGCTGTCTTTCTCTGAACCACTCCTTCTAGTCTCAGTAGGCAGAAGGTTTAATAAAAAAAAAAATTATTTTGTTGATGTGATTTCACTCTTATAAGCATACCTGATAGCTCACTCGTGGGTCCCTGAGAATGCTTTTTCTAGGTATTGCAGTGGAGTGTCTTCTGGTGATATTCACTTTCTTAGGGTAATATTCAATTAGTGACAGGGCTGATAACAGCTCCAACTTCCTCCTATACCTTCCATGGTCCCAGATGCAAATATTCCTTCATGTATTCACTAATTTGTTTGACAAGTGCTTACTGAGCACCAGCAGCATGTGGGCACTCCACCTGATAGTATATGCTGAATGGAACACAGCAAGCAGAGGAAGAGCTCTGATAAAACCATAGACATGGACAAAAACAATAACCACTGAACGTATCAAGGTAATTGAAATTTGTGGAAGAATAAAACGAGCTTTACAGGGTGTCCATAAAGTTTGTGTGCAATTAAAAATAGACAACTATATTATAAAATAGTTGCTACCTTTTTGGAAATAGGGGAATGAATTTCATTATTTTTGGCTTTTCTATCCTGAGAGATGCTATGAGGCCACAGTCTGCCCACATACTCCTCTGCTCCATCACCATCCTGAGTATTCTAGAACCAGTATAGGTCTCTCCACTCAACCACAGTAAATTCTTAAGGGCAAGTGGTGTTACTCATCCTTGAAATCCCAATAATTGACATATAGAAGAACCTCAATAAAAATAACTGGTGAATAAAGGAACGAATATTGCTACCTGAAACATTAGCCAAAATCTAAAATAAAAGTTTAAAAATAACTTTCATTATTGAATTCACTTTTACTATAAAGAAGTTATGTGTTCAGATGTTAATAAACATGTTAACTTGATGACTGAATAGATCTAAGGATTCTAACTGGCAAAGATTCATTTTTTTTTTTCTTTTAAAGGTACACAAATGACTGGAAAAATGGCTCCTGCACCTGACTCAGGGAAAGACAATTATTACACATTCAGAAGTGATATCCACAACCAGTGATGCTCCACCTGTTGTTTGTATCTGGCAGCCACACTGATTGGTCAGTGCTCGTTTCATACTAAATATTAGATACTTAAATACCATGAATTATATAAAAGCAAAGTTACTCACTATAAAATGACAACCACATGACAATGGATGTGAAGGGCTATAGAAGCTTAACGCTCTAAAAATGAAATGGTAGGACATCTGAAAACTATCTGTGAATTCTACTTATACTTCTATTCATCAAATAAGTATATTGATAAATAGTTTCACAGTTTGTTTTTTATAAGTACCTTAGATTGAAACTCCCTAAAAGAGAAAAGGTTTTAAAGGAAAGATGAAATGGCAGTATTAAGATGAGAAAAAGTAAATTTCAGAGCAAACACTATTACCAGGGATAAAAAGCATTGTTTCATAATGATAAAGGAATATCAAGGGGCCTAACAACCCTAAACATTAACATACCAAATAAGAGAGCTTCAAATACATAAAGCAAAAACTGATAGGACTTCAAAAGAAAATAAACAAAAATCACAATTGCAATTGGAGATTTCAATACCCTTCTCTCAATATTTGATAGGAAAATACATATATATAATTGATAAGGACATAGATAGAGATAAGATTTGAACAACAATAACAATCAATTTGACCTCATTTACATTTTAGGTCAGTTAGGAAAGTCAACTGACTTGCCCAAATAACACCAGAACATGCATTCATTTCAAGTGCCCATGGAACATTTACCAAGATAGATCATGATCATAAAATATATCACAATACCTTTCCAAAGATTCAACTTACAAACAAAAATATGCTCTCTGACTACAACGGAATTACGGAAAGACATCTGGAAAACCCTCACATACCGTATATACTCAAGTATAAGCCGAGTTTTTTCGGCACAAAATTTGTGCCGAAAAACCCGAACTTGGCACAAATTTTGTGCCAAAAAAACTCGGCTTATACTCGAGTATATAGGTATTTAGAAAATAAATAATAAGTTTCTAAATAACCTGTGAGTCAAAAAGTCAAAAGACAAATGAGAAAGCTCTTTAAAACACATGAAAATAAATGTATAACATATAAATTCTCAGACTGCTGATAAAAGCAGTACTCAGGAGAAAATTTATGACACTGAACATCTACATTTAAAAAATGAGGAAAGTTCCCAAATCAATGAACTGAGATTTCACCGTGGGAAATTAGAAGAAGAACACTAAGATATGACACAGCGAGAAACCCTAAAAATATGACATACATTTGATGATTTTCCTTAAAGACATCCCAAGCCCTGCTAAATATCAACTCTCAGGCATTGGAGATACATGCTGGCAGTCACAGGGTCTGACGTTAAACACTGCAGGCAGCACTTGGCAGAAACAGCAAGTTCTTTTTAAAAGATCAAAGACGTTAAGAACTAAAAGAATGATACAACACACACATTCTGGATTTATTCACAGGAAACAAACCTTGATAATCTCGTTTTTAACTAGACAGTTCTTATACTTTAATTAGGAGAATATTTACCCCTTACTACTATTGTAGGGGGCTGAAGGCCAATACTTCATTAATATGAGTTAATGTTCATTAAACAACAAAGTTGATTCAAGATTGCCATTTTTAATAGGTCTGGGATTGTTAAATACTGTCAGTTTCATATTGTTCAAGCTAGAAAAATAAGACTTCAAAAGTCTTGTGTTAGAAGAGCAATAATGCTGCAACTTTTCAAGTTTATTAAATTGATGTTAATGTATAAACAGTAGGATAATATTCTTTTCAACTTCTATTTTTTACTTCCTTACATCTCAGTTCTCAGACTATGACCCTCGTCTCCAGGAAATCCTTCTCCATCAAAGGCACACTTTAATGACCAATGTATTTAACAGGCCACTCCCAAATCCCACCACACAGACATCCTTGTAGGGATGCCCAGAAGGCTTCATGTGATTACATAATGTATTTAAATATGTACGTATGTGTATGTGTGGTCTACAATAACTAAAAGGCAGTTTTTCTTCCTAAGAAATTTATCCGGAGTTATGCAACATCATTAATTTAGGAACATGACATACAAGAAAGAACCATCAAAGCATAAATTAAGTTGTGACTTCCTAATCATTTTATACATGGGTTCCTTAAAAGTGATCACATTTCAAAGGTTGCTTAAATCAGTCCAAAGACAAAACACTGAGTACATATACGTTTCAGGAATATGCCTGTCATATGATATAAGTGGACATGCAAGTTTAAATAAAGGCTAAGTTAAATAACTCACTCAGGTGGAAGTTCCAAAGCATCATTACAGCATTTATAACACTTACTTTATGTGCCAAATACATGGAAGCCAAAACTAAATGTGATGTTACAATGGAGTGAGAAGAATACTAATATTGCAGCATTTCACGTCATTGCACTGATAAGGCACAAGTGGTAGTTTAAAGTGAGGTTATTAGTTTAAGTGAGGTTATTTGGAAAAGAGTAGTGTGATTTGATCTTAGTCTGAAAATAAAACCCAGACCCCATTAAGCAATTTAAAAATACATGAAAATAGTATGTTCTGGAACATACTAAGAGGCTTAACAATTTCTCCCACTGTCTGCCACAAATATGAAAGCCTGCCTTTTGGAACTAGAATAAGGAAAATAAAACAGAAAATAGAAAGGTAAATTCTAACATGGCATTTTACTACATGGCAAATACATCACACTTTGTATGAACTTCCTCAGTTTCCCTAATGTCCTAGAATTCAAGTACACTTGAGTAACAATATGAAGACTTTCATCTGGCGTATTGTCTAGCTGGGCAGTGAAACATAGTGCCCACCACTACAGGCAGGCTGTGTGCAGTGGACATGCTTATGACGCTCATGCCCAACTCTGGAATCGAACAGTTTAATGACTTCTGTGATCTTACAAAGAATTCCACATGAACAACAGCCTACCTGAGCTGCAGAGTTCCAGAATGGAGAGTCCTAAACAGGCTGCTGCAATCTCATGGTTCTCGGCCAAGCCATCCGCTTCTGTCAGTTACTCCCCCACCAACCAACAGGTTGAAAGCAGAGCAGAGAAAGCCCAGATCCTGTAACTCAAGTCGATTTGGTTTTTAACCAGCTGTCACGAGTTAACTACCTTTACCAACAGAGAATCTAAGACACAGCCTAAGACTTTCTTTCCATACCTGACGGCCTAACTGCCTACAGGCTTGCTATGAACTGTAACTATAGTAAGGTTTCAAATCCTCACTCACTCCGCTCCCAGACTGCAAACTGGAATGTCATTCCACATGTGCCCCTCACAATTAGCAGGGTTATTTTAGGCACTGACCTAAGTTCTCAGAGAATGTAAACCGATGGCAAAGGGGTGTCTAATGTGTCAGTTGCTTGGTTACAACAGAAAGCTCATATGGGAAGTTCATAACCTGCATGCGGTGTTTCCTCAAAAGCCCCTACATGGGTTTTTACTTTAGCTGAGGAGAAAACTGAAATTATACAACAATCTTTAAACACCCACAGAAAGCTTAGATCCATCATGAATAAGCTCAGAGTAATCACAGCTTTGTTAAAGATATGGATTGGCAAGGAGTATAGCATTCAAGAGAGGTATGCAAGTGACTTGGACAGCTGTTTTATAAAACAATTTTAAATTCTGACTGTCAGTTTACAGTCACATAGTGCATCATTCCAGAAGAAGTCTCAGTGAAAGTAAACTGACCACCCAGAAGCTTATTAAGATTATTCATTCCATTCTAGGATCTCATAGAGAAAGCTATAAATACAAAAATATTCTAAACATTTTTCATAATTATGAAACTTTGTTTCCCTCTACCATTTAAGACATACTACTAAAGCATGCTACTTCTAATAAAGTACTCCACCTACTGGCTAATATGACAGTTTTGTAGACACATATTTCAGAAGAGAAATAACCCAAAAAGAAACAACAGAAGCAAACTACATAGCGCCTGCTTACCAAGGAGTTCCTCCGCACCGTGTGAGTATTTGGACTCCCAAAAGCAACATGAGATAAATTCACAAACCCTCCAACTTCCTCATCAACACTCCACTCATGGTTTCCACAAAAGTCAGAACTCTAGGAGAGAGGTTGAATTTCCAAGAGTGTGCAGACATAAGTTAGAAGAAAGAATTTCCCGGGTTGCAGATTTGCTGAGACCTACTTACAAACCTCCCTGTCAGAGAAGTTTAAATAAAAGGATGAATAAATCTGTTAGGAATGGTTAGCCATGGACTCCCAAAAGAGAGAGTACCAAAATAAGTAAAGTCTGAAAGTCCCTTACCTTTCCTTGGCTCCCACTCTCAAATTTCCTGACAGTCAGCTCAGAAGTCACCTCCTCTGGACACCTCACAACTCCCCTAACCTGGCATAATGGCTCCTCCTCAGGGCCCCCAGGCTCTGTCCCTGCCTGACATCTTAATGGTTTCTTCTACCTCCCTCCTCTCTCTCCAGACAGTGAACTCTAGGTTGCCAGTTGCTGTGTCATGTTCATCTTTGCAGAGCTGGGGGTTTTTTTGTTTGTTTGTTTTGTTTTTTGTTTTTTGAGACAGAGTCTCACTATGTCACCCTCAGTAGAGTGCTGTGGTGTCACACCTCACAGCAACCTCAAATTCTTGGGCTTAAGCGATTCTCTTGCCTCAGCCTCCCAAGTAGCTGGGACTACAGGCACCTGCCACAACACCTGGCTATTTTTTGGTTATAGTTGTCATTGTTGTTTGGCAGTCCTGGTCTGGGTTCAAACCTGTCAACTCCAGTGTATGTGGCCAGTGCCCTACTCACTGAGCTATAGACACCAAGCCTGCAGTGCTGTTTTAAAAGCAAACATCAATGAATGTTTGCTGAATGAACGAATTTCAGAATGTTATGGAACCAATGGGCACACATGTGGCCTGCATCTGGGTTTGACAAACTACCTTCACATAACTCCCACTTTCCTGAGATATTGTTAGTTCAGTGTGACCAGCAGCTCTAAGGCAACCCGATGGATGTCATATACATGTTGTTATAAAACACATTATAAAATTCAATGAATATCTGATGAAGGAGCAAACAAATGAACAAACTGTATGTCAAATCTTTAGAAAGAGTATGCCTTAGAGCCCATTCCCAGCCCCAGTCTCCAGCTAGGCATGCTCAAGTCAGTTCTGATGATAAGTATCTGCCTTCCCCGAGCCAAAGGCTTTTGCACACAGTCCCCTCTCTGTCATACAATTACCTCTTTTCTCCACCATCCCACTTCCCACTTTTCACAAGCTGAATTTCTTCCATTTGAAGACACACACCCAGCAGCCAAAGCCAGCTCACAATGTGAATTAATCACAGATTTTAATAATGGCATTTCATTTTTATGTGAAATTGTCATCAGTTTCGCATAAACTTGTGGCATTTTAGCCTTTAAATTCTTTAAAAAGTCTTTCAGGAATAAGAAAAAAGTGTATTTTCTATTAGGAGTGGTGAAAGTATTTGGACCACTGGAGTATCTCTTAGGAGTTACTTTTTTATCACTGTTTTTATCTATATTTGAAAGCATAGCCTGTAGCATTTTTTTTTCTAAGAGAGAATGAGAAAGAGAGAGAGACAGAGAGAGAGAACCCCAGTTCTGTGGTCAGTTATATCCTGGCAGGAAAGAAAAGGAACATGTACTTCACAGGGTCCTATTTTTAATTCTCGTTTAAATAGCTGTCAGCTCTTGCCAGCATGAAAGAAGAAAGATGAAAAAAATGAAGACAAGATTTTCTGACCAGAACCAAGTATTAACATCACTTTTGAAAGAAAATCTACATATTCTTAAGAGAATTTTTAAAACATCCGAACATAATTTTCCATGAATCTACCACAGAAGCAAGTTTATATATTGGTGTGTGTATATTTATATATAGTATCCAGACTATATATAAATATATATATTTATATATACTATATATAGTATCCAGTGTCAAAATTAGAGGCATTTGATGAAATTAATTAGCAGGATGATTCTTCTAAGATACCTATAAGGGAAATCTATTTCTTCAATAGCTCTCACTGTGAAATTATATTCATTAATTTAAATATAATTTGTTCACCATCTATTATGTTTTGGGCTCTGTGCTCAGCTCTCAGAATTTTAAAAGTGAAAAGAAAACGATCCCTGTCTCAAGGAATCTAGAGAGACAGGTAACTAAAAAGTTACGCTGTAGTTTAAGCAACACAGTGATATCTGCAGAGGGTGTGATGAGAAAGGAAAAGAGGAGGGCGCCTAATCCAGGAGGAGGCAGAGCAGCTGGTCAGGGGAGGCGCAGCAATGCTGAGTTCTAAACAACAAGTAAGAGGGAGTCAGACATGGGCTAGGGGAGAAAGCATGCAAGGAAGAAAAAGCATCACAGGAGCAGACCTGGGACCGAATGAGGCGCTTTTGTGGAGGGAGCTGCAACCATCCCAGCATGAGAAAAGCCTAGCCTGCAAGGGTGGGAATGAGCAGGAGGCAAGAGATGGGACTGGACAAGAAAATAGCCCCACACAGTTCAGGCCAGCCCAGTCTAGGATCATGGGTTGCATGTGTCTTAACCCTGAGCAGCTTCTACGGGCCTTGCAACAGTGAAGAACTTCAGTGAAAACAACTCAAGTCAGTCATGATTTAGATCCCCTTTGAGTGCAGTTAAAACCAATCATTGCTACATAAAAATTACAAAACTGATGTTTGATATTATGCTGTATATAATATTTACAACCTAATATCTTGGTATAAACATAAGCTTCATTTTTAACAGTACACATAATACATTGTAAGGAAATGATTCAGAAGCACAAAGTCATTGGAAGCTGGAAATCTGGTTCCATTTCCTCTTATTGTAGAAGAGGGAACCAAGGTCCAGAGAGGTTGTCATCTGTTCCAGTCGTATGCTAGAGAGGTGCAGCCCCTGTACAAGGACAGAAGTCTCTGAGTATCTTACATCACCAAATTGCCTGCCTTGAGCCTCTGCTGCAGGGGAGGTATGTATAACATGTATGATTTTATCCTATGGGTTACAGAGATTCAGTGTTGGATTGTAAGCACAATACTAAAAGTTTGAACGAGCTTTGTATTTTAGAGGCATCCTTCCTTGCTTGAATAAGGGAATGAGAATAAGGGACCTTTCAATAACCTAGACAAAGGATGATGACAGACCCAAGCAAAGCCAGTGGAGATGGAAAGGAATAAATAAATTATAGAAGCTTTAGGGAGATATAAAAGACATTATTCAGTTTAGACATAGAGGATTAAGATGCAGAGAAGCTGAGGATGAATAACCTTCTCATTACCTGGCACGGAAAACCCAGAAGGCATCATCTGGCGGGACGCGCATAAGGCCTTTAGTAAGAAAGGAGATGCCATGTGGCTCCTGAGATGGTCAGAATCAACCTGAGACTGGTGGAGCGACAGATGCCGCAGCCACAGCACCTTCACAGCCCTTGGGACGTCACATGGCTCTCTTGGTAGCCATTTTAGGGAAGCTGGTGCTACCTACCTTTGTTCCTTTCACAGGACTGAACATAAAATCATAATTACTGTTCCCAGCTTGTTTTCTACTTCTGGTTTTAGCAAACTAGCTTATAAAGACCAACCACCTCACTGAGAAAAATAAGTTGGACAAACAAGAATCAGTTTGAAGGCATCAGAGAGTTGGCAAGGGAGCAGGGATTTCAGAGCCTATGATCCTACAGAGAATGGAAATGCAAAGAGGTAAGATATTTGACACCATTCCTCCCCTCCCCCCAAAGATATTGCAGATTTGTAAGCAGAGTCTGGAGGTTAAGAAGCTAAGCTGAAGTTCTACTAGTCTTCAGTGCCACAGGGGCAAAAACTGGAGCTCAGACCTCACCAAGGAGAAGACACCCTGGTAAAAACCCAGGCTTCAGAGAAGACCTCTAAAGCGGCAGTCCCCAATCTTTTTAGAACCAGGAACTAGTTTCTTAGAAGATAATTTTTCCATGGACTGTGGGGTGGCTGGCAGCAGGGAGGGGAAATGTTTTTGGGATGATTCAAGCACATATATTTTCTGTGCTCTTTATTTCTATTGTTATTACATTGTAATATAAAATAAAATAATTATACAACTTACTATGATGCAGAATCAGTGGGAACCCTGAGCTTGTATTCTTGCAACTAGATGGTCCCATCTGGGGGTGATGAGAGACAGTGATACCCAAAGTGTGTTGCTTATGTCCTCAGCTCCACCTCAGATCATCAGGCATTCGATTATCACAAGGAGTGTGCAAGCTGGATCCCTCATGTGCACCGTTTACAGTGGGCTCCTAGGAGAATCTAATGCCTCCGCTGATCGGATAGGAGGCAGAGTTCGAGCAGTGATGTGAGTAATGGGGAGCAGCTATAAATACAGATGAAGCTTCACTCACCGGCCTGCCACTCACCTCCTGCTGTGTGGTTCAATCTACCAGGCCATGGACAGGTGCTGGACTGTAGCCTGGGGTTGGAGACTCCAGAAAAGTAGAGGTAAACGAGAAAAGGACACAAGATGAATCATGACCAAGTTAGATTGATCCATTCCGAGAAAGCAAAGTCAGTTTCATGTTTGAAAAATAATTTTTTTAAATCATACGGTGATCTCAATATATTCAGAAAAAAAAGTCTTTTGATTTTTCCATTCATGGAAAACCTCATAAGCATATGTTGAGCAAAAGAAGCCAGATACTAAAGGATATATATAGCATGACTATATTTATTTGAAGCATCAAAACAGGAAAACTATGTTATTTAGAAATGCTTACATGGGCAGTAAAAGTATAAAGCAAAGAAATGATGGTCGCAAAGTCAGAAAGTTAGTTATTTCTGAAGTGATGAAGGGCATTCACGTATTTGATGAAGAATATGTAGGGTGCTTCTATGTTCCCCACAAAGTTCTATTTGTCTTTTAATCTAGGTGGCTGTAGATCAGATGCTTGTTTTAAAGTTTTTTTAGTTAAAAAATTATACATACACATAAATACCAATTTAAAATCATGAAAAAGGAAAAATAGGTGCACTGATGGGAAAAAAGGAAGATTTGAACAGATAAAGAATAACAAATACTATGTTCCAGATAAAAAGACTTGAGATTATGATGTCAATTTTCCCTAAATTCATCTCTAAATGTAACATAATCCTAATAAAAACACCAACATAATTTTATGTGACATTATACAAGCTGATTATAAAACTTATGTGGAAAAATAAACTATAAAGACACAAAACTTATAAGAGAAAAAATGATAGATTCCACCATAAAAAATTTATATTCCTGTACAAAACATAAAATTCTATAAACAAAAAGGTAAATGGAAAATTAAGAAAAGTATTTGTAAATATTCACATTAATTTCTATAAATCGAAAAGTAAAACAACAACTCAACAAAGTTTACAGAAAAGGTATTAATGTGAAGGTTATGCAGAAGGGAATATAGCTGCCTTTTAAATACAGTAGAACCTCTGTAGGTTGACCACCCAAGGAACTGTAACACACTGGTCAATGTACAAAGGTAGTCAGCATAAGAAACTAGGCCTACTATACTGACAGTTACATGTGGTACGCATCCAGTCTATGAAAATTAGGTCAACTTAAGGAGGTGGTAAACTAAGGAGGTTCTCCTGCATATGAAAAGATATTTAACCTCATTGATCAGAGGAGAATTAAAACTTAAAACCACACCGAAATACCACATTTCACCTATCCAATCTACAACATCAAAATACTAAAAAGATGTGTTGAAAGAACAAAGCTTATCTTGCTGGAAGAGAATATAAATTAGTACAAGATTTATGGGGAAAAAATTATAATTGTTATCAATAGAACTTTTATAAATATAGATATTTATTTATATGTATCCTTTGACCCAGCAAATTACAATTCGAGAAATATTTTTCCTATACTTATATTACTCACATAATACAAGATAACATTACAAAGTTATTGAGTGGAACATTGGAAATTACATAAATAAACATCCATTAATAGAGGACTGATAAAATTGTGTTTTTACTTGTAGTGAAAAAATACACAGCTGTTAAAAAGAATAAGACAGCTCTTAATATTCTGATTTGGGATGTTTTCTGAGATATTAAATGGAAAAAAACTAACATGTAATACATTTATGTAAGATGCAACATTGACATAAAAAAAAATTCATTCATTTATAAATGTTACTTGAACATATTTTCTGTGCCAAGCAATTTTCTAGGCCCAGAGAACAAAACATGAAAAGTAAGACAGTAAGACAGTAAAATATAATGTGCGTCAGAAGATGTTAAGTGCTCTGAAGAAAGAGAAAAGCAGAATAGAGGGTAGAGAGACCCATGGCAATAGAGAGAACGCTGCTTTTTATAGGGTGGCCAGGAAAGAATCTCTGATACAGTGACGTCTGAACACAAACCTCCAGGAAATGAGGGTTGAGACAGGAGGATGTCTGGGGAAAGTGCATCCCAGGACTTAAAGTGCAAAGGCTCAGGAGTGGGAGTAGGCTCAGAGTAGTCAGGAACACAGAACAGAACAGAACAAAGTGGAGAACATAGGGCACGCAGCCAGAAAGGCTAACAGTGGCAAGAGAGGGACAGGCCACAGCCATTACGAGGACTCCAGGCTTTTATTCTGAGATAGGAAACCACCAAAGGATGTTGAAGGTTGGTTTCCTGGGAAGCAGACTCCAAAATGGAGATCAGAGTGCATGAAGTTTATTAGGGAGTGGTTCTGGGATGACCTCCTAAAGCAGGGGAAGAAAATAAGCAGAGTTGGGGAGAGTTGGGCTTAACTAACACGCCACCACACCCCATAGGGAACTCTGAAACAGGGATGGCCCTTTAGAATGTTCCAAGTTGCAAAGAAATAGTTTCACTACTTCTTTCTTCTCAATATCTGACATAGTAGCCAATATTTCTCTCTCAACTAAGTAGCTCCCTATCATTTGTTTGATTTAGGAAATAGACATTTAGTCAAAGACCTTAACAGACACAAGCCAGGTGCAGAGGTTCACCCCCATAATCCCAGCTATTTGGGAAACTGAGGCAAGAGGATCACTTGAGGCCAAGAGTTTGAGACCAGCCTGGATAATACAGAAAGACCTCATATCTAAAATAAATAAATAAATAAAAATTAGCCAGGCTTGGTGGCTGTAGTCACACCTATTTGGAGACTGAGGTAGGAGGATTGCTGAAGCCCAGAAGTTCAAGGCTGCAGTGAACTATAATCCAACCACTGTACTCTAGGGAGATGGAGTAACATATAGTCTTTAAAAAAAAATTAAAAGGAGACACAAACTCCAACTTCAAGATTCAATTCCCTTACAATATTATTTTTTTCCTCTCACTATTCAAGGCATCCTGCAAATCCAAAACTGACTCCACAGGGCATAAACCATCACACACCAGTATGAGAAAATTAAAGACCTCTACAACCTGCCTTGTCCATCTGGGAAACTATAACAAAATACCATGAACTGGGTGCTTATAAACAAAGGAAATGTATTTCTCATAGTGGTAGAGGCCGGGAAGTCCAAGATAAGATCCCAGTAGATTTGGTGTCTGGCAAGGGTTCTTTCTCTGGTCCATTGATAGCTCCTTCTCAAGGTGTCCTCATGTGATAGTAAAGCAAGGGTCTCTCCTGGGTTTCTATAAATAAGGGCACTAATCCCATTCATGAGAGCTCCACCCTTGTGACCTGATCACCTCTCAAAGGCCCTATCTCCTAATACCATCACTTTGGGGTTAGGATTTTGACACATAAATTGGGGGTGGAGCGACACACATATTCAGACCTTAGCAAAACCCTTTAGTAATTAACTCACAGAAGATTTCCAGAGCACAAGAATTGTGAGAAAAATAAATATATGGGTTCATTTATATGACATGCACAAAAAAATTTTTCAAGATATAATATTAAGTTAAAAAAATGATGTATGAAATTGTGGTGGAGTCTAATCCGTCTATATATGTAAACAAAAACTGGTAATAGTAGGCATTTCTAGTGGGTCATGGGTGATTTTTATTTTCTCCCATTTTTATAAGAACATATATTATTTATATAGTCAGCAGAAAACAATAGAAGATATTCTTAAAAGAAATTGTATACAATGCTTTTTTAAAAGAAAGAAAGAAAGTGGATGTTCACATGTTATAAATCATATGTTACTAAGACTAAACCCAATGAGTCAATGAAATTTCTCCTCAGAGAGCATTCTCCCTATATCCTCGGGGTCCTAAACATGTTAAATTTTCATGCAACTGGGAATAGGCAGCTCCTTCCTTGTTTCTACTCCTTCTAATTTGAGACTGTCTCCTTCTTCTTTGATATTAATTTTGCTCTAAGTGAAAGAGGACACATAGTAGAAATTACCATCACAACAAGGAACCCTGTCTATGCTTCTCTTCCATTTCCTGACTTAATGTAGCCCTCTTCTCTCCCTCTGCCTGTGCAGTTGAACTTTGCCCATCCCATCTCCTGCCTAAAAGAGCCATAGTCATCTTTCTTATTTCTAGTCATCACAATGTGGTTTGTGTTCTAGGCGCTCCATATTATAAAGTCAACCCAGATGTTCACCTTCTTTCCCCTACCCAGCACCTATATTAAGGTTAAATCTAGATTTTTACAGGCTTATTATCTCTTTCTGGCATCAAACTACATTTGTGTGCATGTGTGAGTGTATTTTTGATGGTAGGGTCTCCCTGATGTGTCCTCTATCCCTTTGGCTTTCCCTCTGAGGACATTCCATCCATCTTTTATCCTGTCACCCATGGGCTGCTAGCTTAGCTTCTGCTGTTTCACATCTTCATTCCAGCTAGAGCTTGGAATTTTCCTACTTACTATTCACTTAATCCTTCAGGCATCTGTTTAGCAGAAGGAACCTCATTTCCCTGACCATGAGGTCTTCCTAACACATTTGATGGCAATCACACAGGGACATGGCCTGTGGGCACACATACGTGTGTGTGTGTGTGCGTGTGTGTGTGTGTGAGAGAGAGAGATGTTGAGCAAATGTTCACTGATGTTTCCTCTTAGTCATTGAATAAGAACACTCAAAACTCCACACATGGCAATGCTCAGTGCATGGCTTTGCTCTGAGTTGTAGACTTTGCTTTCAGCATTCAGGGCTGGTGCCCACTAGGTCTGTCAAGTATGTGAAAGACTGGCAGGGAGGCTAACCCTCAGCCACGCCGTGCCTATTGACAGTGGAACGTAAGACTCTCTTTTCATACTAGCTACATTTATAAATTGCCTACTAGGGACAGGCATAATTCAAACCCTTTCATAAATGCTCTCCAAGTTAACCTCATTGTAACCCAATGAAGTGGATGACCATCACTTTAAAAAAGAGGAAAATGAGGCACAGTGAGCTCCCTCATGTAAGAAGTAGGGCTGGAATTGGAATTCAGTTGGGTTCCAAGATCAACTCTCTTCACCATCACCCTAAATTGCCCCTCAGTTGTCGCAAGAGCTTTATAAATAAAAATGCTTCGTTAACTGAAAAGATCTGGCGGCTAAATCTGATTCTTAGGTCCAAAGTAGTAATTATGCCACAAGGCATTTTTGCAGATCTGTGATGCACTAGTCTTGGAATTGCAGCACTAAATGAGTTTGTCAGGACAGACACTCAAACACACAGGGAAACTAAGTTGCCTCAGAGGTGAACTTCAATCAGCCGGCCTCAGTCACGGCTTGGGAGAACTGTAAACCCTCGGCTTCCCTCTTCATCTGCTTCTACTTGTAGATTTTTCTTTCTCTCTCTATTATTTTTTAAACAATGACTCAGAAAAGTCGTCATCTTGGGGCCCAGTATCTAAAAGTTTTAATCCTTATCTGGTACTAGTAAAATATGACTGGACAAAAACCAATTTACTAGAAATCAGAATAAAACCCAATAGGAGACATGCATTCCTATATAAATATCTTAATACAGTACAGCTTTGAGGAGAATTTACACAGGAAAGTTCAACCTTCACCTCTGCCAGCTCCCATTTTGCTGTTTACTCCTGTCCCAGTGGGGTCTGAGATGATTTTGAGGACTCCTGAGAAAGGAAGCATTACACATTTCTTTCTTGGCCCCTCAAATCTGTCTAAGTAATTGCTTGAATAGACCTACCCTCCTGCCCTAGGGTTGATAACCCTTTTAAAAACCAATCACTACGAAAATATTTAGGGCACAAGGTCAGAATTTTTGTCAGTTTTGTTTACTGCTATGCTAAGAATGGTGTCTGACATCTGATAGGCACTCAATAAACATTTGTTGAATTGATACAGAAAAAAAATAGCATAGAAATATGTTAAGAACAATATAGTAAATGTTCGTTTCTGCATAGAAACAGAAAAATCTTGAGGCACTGAATAGATAATAATTATAAGACTGAGTACAGCAAGTTAAAAGTGAGCTTAAAATTTTTATATAGGTTGTTAAAAGAGATTAAAATGATTTCTGGCTGCAGATTCTGCTCATCAGATTAAGATGTAAGATGCAGGCAACTGTGTTGGTTGTATGCTAATGCTAAAAAACAAGCTGGGATTTTGCTTGGTCCTCCAAATTGAGAGAATTCATGAGATACTTCTTTTGAAGGGTTGTTCTTCATAGGATTGTCAATATGCACCCGCCATCAGTACTTCAAGACACCTTGCCCAAATATCCCTTTCAAAATAAGAACTGACAACAAACACATTCATTTAAAAATGAATTGGGGGCATGCCTAGATTAATTTAGGACTGGGACCCACAATCACTGGAAGAGAGTGGAACCGTATGAGTGCACACAGCATGCCTGACACAGTGTTTCATAAGGGTTCGCTGTGATTACTAATCATGCATAAATCATTGAAAGTAGGTGTAAAAGAGTACTCCAGTGAAATGCCCCTTCCTTTACATGCGGGTCATTATAAAAGTTTTGAGATCCACAAAAATCAAGAAATGGAAAATCTGTGCCGACAGAAACCCATGAAGCCCTCCCAGCAACACCAATGAGCTGGGCGAGTTGAAACTTCACAGATGAATCGCAAAGGACACTGTCAACTGTGTTTCTGGAAAGTGACAGTATGGGCCATAACACAGGCTGTCTCAAAATTTTTGTAGAATATATCATCAGACTCCATGTCTGTATGTTTATTTCCAGACAGAAAATGTTTAAAAATGTAGTTTCTGTGTCTCAAATAAAAATATAAAATGAAGAACGAATGTGCTAGGTCTGTGGAAACAAACATATGTACGCCTCTTTCCAAACTGAATGGAAGATTAGAGTTTACGTGTGTTTTGCCAAGAAACTGATATACTTCCTAGTCTCCAAAGCAGAGAGCATATAAACAAATTTATAAAAATTTAACACAGAAATCTAGCATCGGAACAAGTTGGAAAAGAAGTCAAATGCTAATATCAAGCAGAATTTCTAAAATAACTGTGGGACCCAGTGACCTGGAAACATATTCCACAAAAGAAACTTAAATCCTCATTTCCTTAGGGAAAGGCACTATTTCCTGCAAAAAGCAATCCCTATTTCTTTTATGTGTATGTGAATTGTAAGCCAGCCCCACTTGAAATTTAATTTGGTTACAAATAAGTTTGTTTCCCTTGAAGCGTTTCTTTTCTCCTCAGAGAATTCTAAGGATGCTATTGAAGTCACTCAGCTTTTTCTAATCAAAGAACTTGCTTATATACACAGAGGTTGAGCCTTGCGAAATCACCTATATTCAATTACCTCTGACTTAGAAAAACAACAGTTGCATATGGTTCCACATCATTTATTGTAAGTTGGATGGATGTAGTCTTGGGGGTGTTGAAGAGATAAGTGGATGGATGAGAAGAGATTTATTCCCTGTTAATGAATTTTTTACTTCACCTCCTGAAAGTTGTTGTGTCATAAAAACCAACACTTAAGGAATGAGAACGACCTCCTGTGGAAGGATTTAACTTTAGCATTGATGAACAAAGCCAGGGATGCTCACATTGACAGTAGCAGTAGATCCAGGACCCAACAACTATACCAGACGTGTCAAAAAGTGTTGCCACTAAGCAAAGCAAACAATGGCTTCCTGCCCACTGTGCAGGGATGAAAGCCACATATGTGTATGAACAAGTATCTGAGAAACAGACCAGACAGTAGCCTACCATCTAACGCACTAGACTTTAAGTCCCCTCCCCTATAATCCACACCCCTTCTAGTGAACTTTGTCCAGGCAGGCTTACTGCACAGTAGGAAAATGGTTGAATTATGACCCTACAGGAATGCAAAGAACGAGCAGCTTGACCCACTAATCAGGGTTTTCAAGCTCTTCTTCCCTTTCTGTTTTGGAATTTTCATTAGAATATGACATTTTATTTGTTCTGAGAACAAACACTGTATTTTCTGGTTTTCCTAATTTGAAAACCAGCTGGCCTCTTCACTGGCCCCAGGGAAGAGGGAAAACAACTTATTTTCTACAATTTCATTTGGCTCTCCCTTTCATTTTCTAGTTTTTATTTAGGCAATTCCATTTTACCTGTCATATGTGTAACCCAGAGCCTTCATAAGCTGTAAACAGCCGGGGAAGCATGTTTCCAGCATAATGCTGCCTCTGAGGACCACACTTCATTTCCTTCCAACTTCACCCCTGGTCACCATCCCCATTGCCCACAAAAATCAAAATAAAAAAATAATGCTAACCTGTCTACCAGGCACAGGGGCTCTCACTTGCAATCCTAGCACTTTGGGAGGCCAAAGCAGGAGGATTGCTTGAGCCCAGAAGTTCAAATAATACAAAAAGACCCCATCTGTACAAAAAATATAAAACTTAGCTGAGCATGGTGGTGTACACCTGTGGTCCCAGCTACGTGAGAGACTGACCCAGGAAGATTATTTGGGCCCAGGAGTTTGAGGTTGCAGTGAGCTATAATAATCTCACCACTGCGCTCTAGCCTGGGTGACAGAGCAAGACTGTGTCTCAATAAACAAACAAATAACTTTTTTAAGCTGTCAATAATTTTAGAATTATTATTCCAAAACTTCTGCTAAGAAAGCTGAAAGTCGATTTCCGAGGACATACTGAATAAACTATTTTGCACACTGCAGTTCCAACATTCCACAGGGATTTATATTTAAGCAAATATATGTATTTGGGTGAGCTTCTGGGCTCAACTTTAATCATTCTGAGAGAGAAATAGTTCAACCAGTTTAAGCTGGATTTCACTCTTTGTAACTCATGTGGCATTCCAAACATTTCTAAGCATTAGGATTACATCATTTTCTCTTTTTTTCCCCCTTTAATACAAACAGCCATTATATTCCGTTTTCACGACCTTTAAGTTCCCAATATCAAATTACCCAGCTGTTGTTTCAACTCTTTCAGTTGCTAAGAAATGGAGATGGTGGCAGACCAGACCAATTTTCTTCAACAGAGAATTGCAAGTTGACATAAGAGGGAACTAAATTCAGCCAGAGCACAATAAGCCCAACAGTTGGCAGCCAGGCTGTGTGTCTTTTCACAGCTGCAGGAGACAGTTGGTCCAGAGAACCTCATTGCCATCTCCCTGCCAACATCTCTGCCATGTTTTCAAGCACTCCCCACAATGCCTCCCAGCAAAGAGTCCTTGCCATTTGCATTACAGGGATCAGTCTGCTGTAACATTGCCTCTTCTAGAATTAAGCTCCATGGCTAAAGACTAAAGTCTTTTCTGGCCTTCTTTAATAACAATCATAGAGAAAACACTTGTAGTGAATGCTGTGGACAGCATTTATACTTTTTCTCCCCCTAATCTTCCCTTCAGATCAAGGCACTTACTCCCCAGCTGCCAGGAGTGCTGGCTGCAGACTGCTCAGCAGAGACCCTTTCTGGGAATTGCCCTAAACTGCTTTACCCAAGGTTACACCTTCCCCAGCTTTGCACAGCTGAAGCTTGCTCAGTCGGAGGGGGCGTGAGGCCTGGGGGAGGGGAGGAGCCATGTCAGAATTCCCAGCACGAATGACTGAAGCTTCTGTCACAGCTGCGGTTCAACTCCTCATCACTTGACTGACTTCACCTCTCAAGTGCTTCTCCCAAGGGCTCGACCCCAGTAAATGTCCAGCATGCCAATCTCAGGGCCTCAGTATCTGCTTTCTGGCAACCCAACTTATTACGATAAAAAGTAAATTCTCAAACTTCATATTTCTTTTAAGCAACAATTCACTCACTGTCCACTAGGCTTCTGTCTATCATAAGGACTATTTTTTGTGGTTTACTCGTGATTATGCCACCCTAAGTCCTAACCGGAATGCTGCACTGCACTACCTGTACTTCCGCAGGAGAGCCCAGTCACACACTGCCTACTGTCTCATTCTGAGCCAGACTCCAGTCTTGAAGCAATGTCAACAACTGTGGCAGAGCAGGATGAGAAATTAGTAAATGCCTACCACATATCCTACTCGGGTAATGGTTATATAAAAAAACCTTACTTCACCACTACACAATACATCCATGAAAAAATACTGCACTTGTGCCCTCTAAATGTCTAAAATTAATTTTTTAAAAAATAGAACTGCTATAAAATGGAGGTCTATAAGACAGATGATAAACCATAAAGAGATTTTATACCCCAGTTGGAGGTACAAGTTTCAATTAACACTGATTATGTGATGAAGAAATTAGCTGTAGCCCTGGGGTACAGAAGTCCATCTACCCAAATTGGGTGAGAGAATGTTGAAAGAGTTTACAAATAAAAGTTGAATAAAGGTAGAAAAAACATTGCAGGGACAAAGTCTGTACTGGGTTATGAAAGTAAGTCGCAGCTGGCAGCCAGGAAGCTGGATTTCCCCACTGATAAGGAAGACCTAAGCTATAAGAAGGTGGAGTGTGGTAATCACAGTTCAGAAGTAGAACTACGGTCTTGTTTCTGGTCCACAGTGCCATAAACGGTTACAGAATCAGTCACAGGTCGGATAGCTTCTGCTTTCTCTAGTTGTGTAAGTGACTGAAACACAAGAAAAATGTAGAAATATAGAAATGATGACATAAGCCTAACCCAAAGTACTTTGTGCCAAATTTAGTAGTATACTTTCTGATTGTGGAGATAATCTTGGTGTTCATTATTTAAAATTTTTGAAATGTTTTTAAAATTCTGAAATATTGCCTTGAAGTTTTAATTTGAAATGTTTAATGTCAGCCATGATTTTTTAAAAGGTAAGAATTTCATTAATTTTGTAATGTAAAAAAAAAAGCGATTTATCACAGTTACTATGTATAAAACTGGTTTAGTACATTTTCAAACTTTGTCTCAGTTCATAGAAAAATTTGGCTTACTTAGGCTTCTAAGTCTATCCTATTATGTTCCTGAAGTATTTGTGGTCATTAGCTGGATTAAATGGGAAATTTAACTAAAGTTTTAAATGACATTGACTTGTTAAACTTACAAACTGATTAAACATTAACCAAAAAACAAACAGTTGTGACTTATCTCTATGGCAAACTCACTAGATTTATAAATAGAAGAAAGAGATGGATAAGATAAAAGAAAAAATAAGCTTTAAAATTTCCAACTGTAATAATAATGCAAGCTCTAAATGTTCCTTTCTACTTCAATTGTCAGGAATTATGTAAACCTCACCTCCTATTATCTGTTCAAACTATAATTCTATCACAGCAGACCTAAATATTTTGTTAGCACTTGCATGCCCTGAAATCTCAGAGCTGGCAGTTTCCTCTCCCTGCTTTAAAGGCCCCCTGATTACATTTCCCCCGAAATGAAGCTGACAGAGCCTGAAGGAAAGGACTGTGGCTTCTTCTTCTTTTTTTTTTTTTTTTCGAGACAGGGTCTCCCTTTGTAGTGCTTGGTAGGGTGCTGTGACATCACAGCTCACAGCAACCTCCAACTCCTTGGCTTGCCTCAGCCTTCCGAGTAGCTAGGACTCCAGACACCCACCGCAACACCCGGCTATTTTTTTGTTGCAGTTTGGCCAGGGCCGGGTTCGAACCCACCACCCTCAGTATGTGCGGCCGGCCTCTACTCACTGAGCCACAGGCACCACCCCAGGTCTGTGGCTTCTTTGTTCAATTGCTAATGTGAGTCCCAATAGCAGTGATACAATGTATATGAAATAGGCCATGAGTCAGAAAAGAATATCACCTAACTTTTTACCAGAATAAAATAATCTAAATCCAAACTGTAATAAAAGACTTTAATCTTGGTTTAACAAAGGTTCAATTATTTTTGTGGGGGAAGTATAAGGAATGTGGAAACCAGTGCTTCTCAAACTTTAATGTGCACCTGAATCACCTGGGGATCTTGTTGAAATGCAGGGAGTAAGGGAAAAGACAGATCCAGTATTCCTAACAGTTCCCAGATGTTGCCTAAGTTCACGGATCACACTTTGGGTAGCAAAACTCTAAACATCATACCCCAGTTGATGTTTTGTGGGGGTTTTTTAGTGGGGAAGATTCTATCACAGGCAGAGAAAAGGGAGTGATGGTATGTAAGTACTAACTCTGGCTCTAGCATGACATGCTTTTATATTAGTAATCACATTTAAAAGGCAAACATTAATTCTTCTAAAGATTTGTTTGTTGAGGCAAGATGACGTGGTTCATGCCTGTAATCCTAGCACTCTGGGAGGCCGAGAGGGAAGAATCACTTGAGCTCAGGAGTTCAAGACTACTCTGAGTAACAGTGAGATCCTGTCTCTACTAAAAATTTAAAAATTAACTGGGCATGGCAGCAAGTGCCTGTTGTCCCAGCTGTTCAGAAGGCTGAGGCAGGATGATTGCTTGAGCCCAGGAGTTTGAAGTTGCTGCGAGCCAGACTATTGTCACAGCACTCTAGCCTCGGTGACAGTGAGAGTCTTTCTCCAAAAAAAAAAAAAAAATTGTTTGTTGAAAAAGCAACTGAAGTCAAAGCAAAACAGTAATTTCCCAACACTTATATAATATTTTACTAGGAAATTAAAAAGATAGATATTTGCTTTGAAAAGCAATAAAATCTGTCATACATGCATGTCAATAAATGTCAATTCTGATCTTTAGGTAAGGAAGACATAATCCTTCATTTGGGAAACATGTAATACAATCTATATCTCACAACTGAGAAACATCTCTGAGTAGCATTTCCCTGGCAGATAGGCCATGAGTATACTGTTTCTTTTATCTAGAAAGGAAGATAAGAAAAGCTGTAAAAAAGGTTGTTTCTCAATAAACACTAGGTGGTGCTACAACACAAGTAAATGGTAAATGTACAGCTACTATCTTTCTTTGCCAGGATTCAATTGATGATTTAATTAATCATTAAATATTCCCCACTTTCTTACAGATGAAAATCAAAAGTGTCTTGAGTTCTTTTTACAGAGTACTGGACACCTTTTTAAAGTTTTCTACTACTAAGAAACACTAGGAATCTATTGGTAGTTTAATATGTAACAAAACCAATCGTTTTTTTTTAATGCATAAACATCTGTATGCATGCATTCTTGAATTCTTCTTAGATTAGTAGGGGGTAATATTAGTAGTAACAAAGTTTGTTATAAACTTTCATTTTAAAAAGGCTGTGAAGGCTTGGTGCCTGTAGCTCAGAGGCTAGGGTGCCAGCCACATAACACTGGAACTGGCAGGTTCGAACCCAGCCCAGGTCTGCCAGACAACAATAACAACTACAACCAAAAAAACAGCCAGGCGTTCGGGGCGGGCACCTGTAATCCCAGCAACTTTGGGAGGCTGAGGCAAGAAAATCACTTAAGCCCAAGAGTTTGAAGTTGCTGTGAGTTATGACACCAGAGCACTCTACTGAGGGTGACATAGTGAGACTCTGTCTCAGATAAATAAATAAATAAATAAATAGGCTGTGAAAATCTCTTCCCTTGGAAATTGTTTAAAAGCAACACAAAACCCATTATTGCTTTTACAGGCCTGCTTCAAAGCAAGTTGATGAACTTTACCAGACAATGCCTAGAAATGATTTCCTGGCATAAGGTCTTATGGCAGGATAGCAAGTACTTCCCCCAAACAGCGTTAGTTCTCACAGTAAACCCCATGAGTCAGGGAGGAGTGACAAAACAGAGGGGAATCAGCAAATATTCTATGGGAATGCCTCTTAGGTTAATACCTCTTCTGATAGCATCACAAAGAGTTTAGGACAGTGTTTTTATACATACCCCTAGGCAGAGATTAGTTTGGACTAATTATTCATATATTATTCACATATTAATAAGAATCACTTAAAACAAATGTTCTAAGATCAGAACCCTAGAAACAATAATGATGATGAAGGCAACATAAGATTGTTAGAGCAAAAGGGTCAAGTCCAATTAGAAGTCAGAACATCTGAGAACTAACAAGACTTTGGAGGTGGTTGTGTTGAAGGCTGGACTGTGATCAGGAGGAAACTACATAAGGGTACAGAGTATCTGGGAGAGAGAACGGAGAGACAAAGATGAAAGGTAGGTGGACAAAAACAAACAAACAAACAAAGCCTTGTTTTGCCTTAACTCCCAGCAACACAGATGTGTGAACTAGCAGAGGGCCCTCCTAACACTTAGTCTACATCCTGCAACACCCCACTACTTCAGCATGCCTAAGCACTGGGATCTAAACTTGAACCAACCAAGCACCTGCCCTCGAGGGACTCCCACTCTAGTGTTCTGTGCTTTCACTGACAGATGTGAGCCAACTTCATTATGTGAAAGAGCGAGGCATTGTCTCACAAGGCTTCAGTGTGTTCATCTCCTATAGAAAGAAACCAAGGCATGCAGGGACGAAAGCCAAGTCCAACTCCTCAAAGAGATACAGTAAGGAATATTTTAGTAATGAAACTGGCTCTTCTAAATATGTCATTTCATTTCTTCTTCATTGATGTCATCACTTAATATTAACAGAAGTACCTATTGTGTTCAAAGTGCCAGTGTTCCTCTCAATAATTTTTGAGTAGAAAAATCACAATTCTTTCTAGATTCTGATGGCTGTGGTCTGAGTTCTTATCCTAGGACTGCCTTGTGACAACTCCTTTCACCGTTTCAGTTTATGAAAGAATCCAAGTCTTTGAAAGGGAGGTGACAGGGCAAAAATGAGGAAGAAGCAATAATATCTATAACACAACCAGGAAAAGAAATGACAATCACTACTATAGAAGAAAGGGGCAGGGGATGAGCAAAGAAGACTTCTGAAAAAAGAAGAAAATAGAAACTGAAAGCAAATAAACAAGAGAAATTAACATGTAATGATGGCAAAAGGGAAGAAAGGGAGGGGAGAGTCCTGAATGTAAGCTGAGAAAAAGATTACCTGTCTTATTGAAAAGTAGGTCAGGTAGGCCAGTGGCTCACACCTGTTACTCCAGTGTCTCCATAGGCTGAGGCACATTCCCACCTCTTATTTCCTGAAAACTGACAGATTTAAAGGCTTGATCATGGCTGGGCACGGTAGTTCATGCCCATAACCCTAGCACTCTGGGAGGCCAAGGCAGGTGGATTGCTTAAGCTCAGGAGTTCAAGACCAGCCAGAGAAAGAACGAGACCCTGTCTCTACTAAAAATAGAAAAACTAGCCAGGCGTTGTGGCATCTATAGTCCCAGCTACTCAGGAGGCTGAGGCTGAGGCCTGAGCCCAAGAGTTTGAGATTGCTGTGAGCTAAGACCCAGGGCAACAGAGTGAGACTCTGTCTCAAAGGAAGGAAGGAAAGAAGGAAGGAAGGGAGGAAGGGAGGGAGGGAGGGAAGGAGGATTACTTTCAGTTTTCTTTTTTTTCTTTTGGCAAGACTAATTCATGAGCAGTATTGTGTGATTTTGTTGAGATGTATGATTGTCTATTTTGGTGATTTTCGTCAGCCAATGACAATCACTGCTAGATGTTCTTACACAGAGGTTTCTGCAATCATTCTGGTTACCTAACATATATTCTCCAGGAGATTCCTCAGTAACTATTCATAGGAACAATTTACTTTGCTTTCTTCTAAGTTTGTCTGTGGCCTTTATACTTGAAGTTCTATTTGACGGAACCCGTAGCTCCCATTTTCCTAAATATGCTACTCCATTGTCTTCAGGGAAAAAATATCAACTGACAAAAAGTTCTGGACAATCGTAAAAATTTATTTCAGTAAAGTTTTCATGAAATAGAAAGGTTAATAGGTTCTATTCCAATGTTTTAGTTTTCTTTCTTGGGAATTCCTAGTATGCTTCTTGGCAATCTGCCCATGTCTATCACTTTTTCTCAAATCTTTATCCTTTTTTTTGGCAGTTTTTGGCCAGGGTGGGTTTGAACTCACCACCTCCAGTATATGGGACCAGCGACCTACTCCTTTGAGCCACAGGCACCACCC
Source organism: Loris lydekkerianus (assembly GCA_963574355.1). Taxonomy (NCBI): domain Eukaryota; kingdom Metazoa; phylum Chordata; class Mammalia; order Primates; family Lorisidae; genus Loris; species Loris lydekkerianus. The sequence goes on from CAUYPK010161724.1 coordinate 100,190, forward strand.
TATGTCTTTATTTATTTTTTTTTTTTAACTGAAGTGTAGTTAACATACAACAGAATTCATCCTATAGAACATTTCCATCACCCCAAAAAGTTCTCTCATGCCTATTTATTTATTTACTTATTTTGAGACAGAGTCTCTCACTTTCTAATTCTTAGGCTTAAGCAATTCTCTTGCCTCAGCCTCCCAAGTAGCGGGGACTATAGCTTCTTTTTTTTCTTTTCTTTTTTTTTTTTTTTTTTGCAGCTTTTTTGGCTGGGGCCGGGTTTGAAACCAACACCTACATAAATGCGGCCGGCGCCCCACGTCTATGAGCTACAGGCGCCACCCAGCACCCAGCTATTTTTAGAGATGAGGTTTTGCTGTGGCTCAGGCTGGTCTTAAACTCCTCAGCTCAGGCGATCCACCCACCTTGGCCTCCCAGAGTGTTGGGATTACAGGCATGAGCCATGGTGCCAGGCATTCTCATGCCTCTTGGTAGTCAGTTGTTACCCCCTTACCCATGTATCCATATCTTCTTCTCTAGCAACCACTAATCTGTTTTCTGTCTCTGTATTTTGCCTTGTTTAGAATATCATTTAAATCAGTGGTTCTCAACCTTCCTAATGCTGTGACCCTTTAATACAGTTCCTCATGTTGTAGTGACCCCCAACCATAAAATGATTTTTGTTGCTACTTCATAACTGTAATTTTGCTACTGTTTTGAATCATAATGTAAATATCTGATATGTAGGATGTATTTTTATTGTCTTAGGCGACCATGGAAAAAGGATCATTCAACACCCAAAGAGGTCGCGACCCACAGGTTGAGAACCGCTGATTTAAATGGAATCACACAGCATGTAGTCTTTCTTGATTATTTAATGTAGCACAATGTTTTTGAGATTTATTCATATAGATACATGTATAAGGAATTCATTCTTTCGATTGCCAAGTAGTATTCCTTAAGGAATAAAATTTTCTTCATAGTTTCACCAACTAATGAGTATTTGGGCTGTTTCTAGCTTGCAGCTATCATGAATAAGACTTTCTCTCTTTCTGCATTCTGTTTTTCTTAAGGTATTATCTATTATGTTTATTTGCCTTTTGGTTCCTTCCTTCTAGCATACTTTTGATTCCTGAAATTATTTTACCTTTTATTTCTAATTCTTTCCTGAGTTTTTTCACTTCTCTTTTAAAATTGTCCTTCTCTTCGATTACATGTCAGAGTTTTTCTAATTCTGATTCAGGCTTTTATATCATACTTCTATGATTTTCTTAATTGCTTGTGGCTCCGCTGGAAATACTAGGTATCATTTTCATATGTTCTGCAGACACATCTTTCTGACATGCTCTCAAAGTGTATAAAGATATCAATCTGGTCTTTATTCTTTAAAAAAATAACTTTATATGATGATCAACCTTTCTGTTGCTCATTTTCTATGTTATTATTCTGACTACTAATAATACTTTTAAGGGTATTTTCAATTACAAGCAATATGAGAAAAATTCCTGAGAAAAGAATATGTAAAACAAACACATATAATTATATGGCTTCTGTGGAAATTAGGTAGCATCTACACCTATGGAGCATATTGCAAGGATACAAGTCCAATCTGTCAAGTGTAGAACATAAATGTCTTAACACAATAATCAAGTAAATGAGGCAAAAGCTATGTTGATTGGTTTGATGTAAGCATGTTAGATTGTATTAAAAAATCAACACATTGTACCCCACATATGCATAAATGTATTCATGATCTATGTGTATATGACTTAATAAAAAAAAAAAGAAATTAGGTGGCATTGTTACTGTCCGTGAACTTAATGAAGTCAGAATTTATCCTTACTTTACTGAAGAAAAATTGATATTCTGAAATCTGAAATATTCTTCAAGTTTATAGTGAGATATTACAACTATAAGCAACTAATTATCAGACATATGCAAAGATGTACATAATTGGAACAAAGATCATTATTCTAATCTGAAAAATTGTCTTTTCTACACAGAATTTTCTCTGCTTTGGATTCCTTTATTATTTTTATTTTTGCTTTATTTTTTTGAAACAGAGTCTCACTTTATTGCCCTCACTGGAGTACCATGGCCTCATAGCTCACGGCAACCTCAAACTGTTAGGGTCAAGAGATCCTCTTGTCTCAGTCTCCCAAGTAGCTGGCACTACAGGCACCCTCCACAATGTCCAGCTAGTTTTAGAGATGGAGTTTCATTCCTGCTAAAGCTGATCTCAAACTCCTGAACTCAGACAATCCACCTGTTTCAGCCTCCCAGAGTCCTAAGATTACCGGTGTGAGTCACCATGCCTGGCCTTTGGATTCCTTTTTAAAAAGTGAAAGCAAATTTGAAATATTTCTGACTGGTGGTAAAGGCCTTCCATTCTGAACAAATTAACTTTCTCTTATATACTTATATATATTTGTCAAGGCTTTTTATTCACTCTTAACTTGCTACCAAGTAGGCAGATGGTATAAGATAAGACTTCAGTCATTAGAAAATATCTGTAGCATATTATTTCTGGTGGAATCCCTAAATGGCAAAGTAAATAACTGAATTCCTTTTCAAGGTCAGCCTTGCAAAGTTAGGGAAAGAGGTCTCAAACAATAAACAGAAGAGAAACCTTTAAATTTTCTATTTTGGGATGATATACATCCAAATTATACAATTAAGGCTTATGGCTTCTGAACAGAGATGAAAATGCCCATGTAACAATTAAAAAATGTCATGTTTGTGATGTAGATGGAAAGCATGTGGTCCAGAGACCAGGCCCTGTCTGTGTAGCTTCACCAGGCGCCTGAACTCTATCAGGATGTCAGCGCCAGCAGCACACAGGGAGGAATTTCCAATGTGGTCATCACAGAAGTATCTTTCTGTTTGGTTTCACTCCCTCATCTAGCGCTGTGTTGAAGTCCTAAAGTTGATCCTAGATTAACAAGAAGCTTGAGATTTTTCTGAGCTCTGCCTGTCCCAGCACATTGCTGGGTTTGATGCAGGAGGGAATGTTCTCAGCATATTTGCTGTCAGTTATCCAAAGCAAGGTTCTAATTCTGAGTTACCTCCACTCCACACTAGGGCCATTTGAGATCCAAAGAGTGAAACAGACAAAGTAGGATTCAGACTCTGTGTGACCATAACTGACATTGCTAAAAACGTCCACTGCCTAAGAAGCTTTAGGCCCTTCCCCTCTTCCACTGGATCCATACCCAGCTCTTCCATACAGGACTTCTTTAGGCCCTACTCAGCAGATGGTAAGGCCCTGCTCAGTAGATTAATTTATTAGTTGTCTGACTTTGTCTTTGCCAAGAAACCTCTTGTGTTAGTTTCCTCACTATATCCAATCCTTTCCCTAGGAATTCCCTGTCCCAATATCTACACTTTGAAAGATTGTGCCTGCAGAACAAACTGAATTTATTCAGAGATGATTAATTAATTTTTCTGTTTTTTTTCTCTTTCCCATTTAATCAATGACAAATGTAACTGCTGCTCAGAGTTCCTTGATTAATATGACATAAGAGGTGTTATTTACCTCATAGACTTGATATAATTTCAGAGAGCAATTTTAAAAGTCAGTCTGTGAAGCTATATTTTGGATAAATGTATAATTTCCATCAGGCATTTTGAAGGTTCAAAAGTAGTTTGAAGATTGTCAATTTTTTTGTATACCACAGGCAGATGATCACTGATTTTTTTCATATTAAATTATTGCTTCTATTGTATGTCATTGCCTCTTGTTGTGTAAAATATCTTTCTTTGATTAAACTGCACATAATTATTGGCACTAAAGAAATAGCAAGTCCATTAAGAGTTATAGCTGAGGTCTATGAAAAGATCCAATTCTATTGATATTTCTACTTTTTTCATTTGGAAAGATTTGCCAAATTAAATACAATGGTACTAATGACATTCAAAGTTCTCTAGGACTGTTCAGCATTAATCAAACCGTGGTGAACGTTGCTTTTCATATAAGCACTGTGATGATATTTCAACCTACTGGATCCTATTGGCATTGGGCACTATTACAGTACCTGCTTTATAATCAAATATACTCATGTGTTTATCAAATCTTAACCATTTCTAAATTTTTGAAATGCATATATATATCTGCCCTGTTCTACATATGTATGCTCCTTTACCACTAAAAAAGCAGAAATGAAAGACAGCTCTCAAATAAAATATCTTCAGCTCTCAAAAAAAATTCCCAGTAAAAGTTACAACAAAATCCCTCACTCTATCCCTTACTCTTCAAAGTAGCCACTCCAGAATGCCCTCCTCTGGTCAATCACCTTCCCTCACCCACCCACCTTATCTAGACAGATAGACAATCAGTCAGTAAATCAGGCATTTGTTTAGGATTTATACTTCGTATACTTCTAAAGTGGGTTTAGGGTAGGTTGCAAGGGTTACATAATTTAAAAACAGGACAGAACTGATAAAATCAGATCAGAGTAGGTCTAAAGGAGATAAAAGGGACAGGGACTACAAGATTTATTATATTTCCCTCATTGCATCAACATGCTAAAGGAAAATTTTGAGGTGAACCAATTTTGCTTCAAAAAAGAAGGAAAAGGCAAGCATATTTATTTCCAGGAAGAGTTTCTTGAGATTTTGAGTAAACCATGCTCAATGACAACAGGGCAACTATGCTGAGATAACATCCCAATGGATAATCTCACATCCACCTTCTCACACTGTTCAATCGTGTCTTATTCATGAAAATCTACCTGATTTTTAAACAAATAAAAGAAAGCAAATGATTTAACATAAAGACACATATATGTTGGGCTATAACCTTATTCATTGAAAATCTATTAATTATATGCTTGTTTAACTACATGTATAGCAAAGAGAAATCTGAAATAAGCAACTCTTTAAACAACTGAAAATATATTATCTGCATCTTTTTTATCTCATGTAAAAATAAAATTTTCACTGTAATTTTTCTTCCTATTGATTGGCTCCAGCAAACTTTTAGTCTTTGTTTTGTGTTACCTCATTTGTTACTGTTTTATAGATGAAAATATCAGCAAGTGTGAGCCAAGGTGTTGCCATGGACACAAAACCCTGTGGCACCGTAGTCAGGTATAGCCACATGAGAAGCCGTGTTCTGCCCAGAAACCTTGCGAGCCTCTGGTTCCTATGGAAGGACAAGCATTCACACTGAAGCAGTGGAGGGGTCTTGCCTTTCTAAATGTAAGAGCTCTGCTGATTCTTAGAGGATGATGCAAAGAAATAGGAGGGCCATCAACCTTAATTTCTCTAAGTTATGTATTGCTAGCAGTTATCAGATATTCAAAAACAAAACTGCCAGTGAAAACAGAAATTTTGAGGGAGGCCATGGGGGACAGACATTTAGAGAAAGAATTTTGAGGCATGTTCAGATGCTTCTGGGAAGACTTGGCCATCTGGTCGGTTTTACAGGATGATTGAAATCTCCTGTGTAACTTGAGGTTGTCTGTACTCATGATTTCTTGGCATAAAGTAAATAAAACTTCAGAGATGAGCTAAAGACAGAAACTCTTAGAGTTTCTAAGGAATGCTGGATGCCATTCAGGAGAAACAGATTTGACTTGTAATTTGGCTTAGAGTCAGTTTGAAAAATTCTATTATCATTACAGGAATTTCAAGTGGCTAATAAAAATTTGGCAGCCTAACTTTCAAATGGCCCAGTTAGCCTGCACAAACATTGATTTCAGAAATAAATTTCTAGATACCTATTACCATATTTGCCATGTATTATGTGCTCCTGTATATAATGTGCTCCCAAAAAAGTTTTAGGCCCAAACTTTCAAGAAAAAAATCTTTTGTTTTAATTATTTAAAGGAGAGTGGAAGTGGCTAAATGACCAGGGCACCTGACCCCCCCACCAGCTGTTCCCTCCTGGCCCACCCTCATCTCTGCATCCTCTCATTTCTTATTCCCACCTTTTCTATCAGTGGAAACATGGCCAGGGCTGCTCTGCTGAGAACCCCAGTGGGTTTATTTCCTGGGAAGCTGGTGTGAGGGGCTGGGGCCAGGGCCAGGACTACTCTCACTTGTCCCCTGGGCTCACCCCAAGCTTCTCCGCAGTGGCCAGCTCTGTATCTCACGCCTCAGCTTCACTGAGCAGCCATTTCCACCCTCCTTTTGCTAAGGTTCCAACACTAACCATCACATCACCACTGGCAGCATGCCCACTTCTCAGATGGCAGAGGTGGCAGCGTCTGGCACCATCAGCTGGACATTCCCGCATCTGCAGTGTCTGCTGGTGAGGGGACAGCTCTGGAGGGGGCACAATTACTGTATTCCAGGGCATTATTTTGCATACAGATATCATTATTGCTTTCTAGAGTTACACTTTTAAAACATAAACATAAATAAAATATTTAAAACATGTATATATATACAGAATTAGTACAACCCCTGTATAATACACATCATTATTTTTCCATCAAATATATGAGCAAGAAAGTGCACATTATAAACAGCAAAAGATAGTAGTCATCAAACCAGATTAAAACATTGGCTTAACCTTTGTCAGGAGCAGTAGAAATCCTGCCACCTCCTCACTGCAGCATTGTGCTGTGGGGTGTAGAGGAAAGGACACTGGGTGGAGAGTCAGAGGCTGGGGTCTGACTTAGATTCCGCCACTTGTCCACCTGACAATTCACTTAACTTCTCTGGGCCTCTGCTTTCTCACTTCTATAATGAGGCGTGAAAGTGGCTGGATGATATCCCACTCCATTCTTGCCCCATTCTAACACTAAAACAAAAAATATCCCACTTCTCTAAATGTCCTAGTATGGAAAATCCAAATTTCCTATTGGTGTGCTATGTTGGTAACAAATGGTGTATCTGAAGCTAGGGGTTTCTATCCCCTGAGTAAGTCTTTAATGGTCATGTTCTCACTACCACCATCAACATTCCTTATTTTAAGTATTAAACTAGATCACAGAGCATTCAGGGTCCCTAACTTCCAACCTTATAACTGACAGATGGTTTAAGAGTATGAATATCATATGTGGCAGTAGCACTTTAGTTTTTTTTAAATATTATTTTATTTGTGTCACATACCTACCCTGTAAGGTAAGTGATAGGGACTATTATTCCTATTTTGAATAAAAAAATTAAATGAGACTTGGAGAGATTAGTGACTTGCCACAGTCCCTATGAATGTACTCTCATAACCAATCAAGGAAATATTTATTGATACAGTCCCGGGAGGGCAGTTTAGCAATATATACCAAGATGGAAAACATGTATAGCCTTTGATCAAGCAATTCCAATTTTAAAATATTTTAGACATGTACATAAAGATGTATGCTCAAATATAATAATCACAACACTTTTAACAATAGGGAAAAACAGAAGCAACCTATATGTCTATCAGTAGGAAACCAGGAAAATGAATTAAAACACATGCAGGCAGTAGATACTATGCAGCATTTAAAATGACAACACAAAACTATAGTTAATAAAATGAAACTATGGCCATCACTTATTATACCTTTGAGTTAGAGAAAAGGAAGGGAGGAAGGAAGGTAAAAACATCAATCTTCATTGTCCAATAGGATTCTCTGCAATTATAGAAATGGTTTTCTTTGCCATCCAGTACAGTTACCATTAAATACAATTAAAACATGGCTAATGTGACTAAGGAACTGATATTTTCTCAGTTTTATTTAATTCATTTAAATTAAAAAGCCACATGTAACTACCATATTGGACAGTGTAGACATAGCTTTTGTTTTCTTTTTTGAGACAGAGTCTCAAGCTATCACCCTGGGTAGAGTGCCATGGCATCACAGCTCACAGCAACCTCCAACTCCTGGGCTTAAGTGATTCTCTTGCCTCAGCCGCCCAAGTAGGTAGGGCTACAGGTACTCGCCACAATGCCCGACTATTCTTTGGTTGTAGTTGTCATTGTTGTTTTGGCAGGCCCAGACTGGATTCAAGCCCACCAGCTCTGATGTATGTGGCTGGTGCCTTAACCGCTTGAGCTACAGGTGCTGAGCCTAGACATAGTTATTTTATGTGTTACTGTATCATCAGAAAAAATATTAAATGTTTTATTTTAACATTAACAACAATAATATCAACCAACCTATATCTAGGAGACAACCTGTAACTATAAGACACAGGATTAAATTAGTCAACAACAGCTTTACCTAAGGAGCTATTGTGTCTGCAACTCGAAGCCCCAGTGCATGTTTTATATGCATAGTTTCCATACCTTGGCACAACTGTGCTAATTTGGCAAGTTTCCTAGCTACTAGCAAATAAATAACTTTATGCCAGGAAAGCTATATCTTTTGTGCTTGCTCTGCAGAACAGACCAAAAAGAAAAAGTGATAAATGGAAGGAAGCAGAAAATGGAAGCTTGAGCATTGAAAACAAAACCAGATTTTTTTTAAAGGATGATAAATTATTCAACTCATTGAATTAATTTGTGATAATTAGGAAGCTCATGTTTTCTACTTATAAGTTTTGATTATATCAAAATGTACTGAAACAGCAAGTGTCGTATTTTCTCATAAACCAGCCAGTATAAAATTTAGTCTTAGAGAATCATGCAAACCAGCTAATGCTAATTAGACTTTTAGACCTGCACAAAGTGGGAGGGATATATTCACAGGTTTTTCCTAACTCTAATCTATTTGCAAATATCAAGCAAGAGAGACAACCAATTTTTCTACTGCCTATGAATGAGTTTCAAGGGTATCCTGAAATAGTATGCAAAATATAATGGGCATATATGTACAATGTCTTCACAAGATGGCTTGTAGTTTTCATCATATTCTCAAAGAAATTACTATTCTAAAAAAGGTTAACACAGACTTTAGGATTAGAAAGACCTAGTTTTCAATCCTAGCTCTACCACTTTCTAGCTAATCAGTTTTAGGCAAATCAGTTAAGCTCTCCATGCCTCAGGTACCTTGCCAGAGGGTCAGGTATTATATTATTATAATGAATACCCTGAATAATACACAAACTTTGAGAAAAACAAAGCACAAAGGCTGGGTAGCTGGTTAATATTATTACTAGAGGCATAAAGGACTTGAGGCACTTTAAGAGGAAGAAAGAGTCCTCGCCCAGTTGCAGAAAGAGGAAATTAGGGATCCAGGCCACAAATTTAGCAGAATTTATACAATGTGTGACAATTACGTTCAAGAACTCATCCTAGAAAAAGTGCTACATACCTCACTGCTGAATATTACTATGGTCACTTTTGAAGTACTCCCCTTGGGAAGCTATGCACTGATGCACGTGCCTAGTTTACCCTTCAAAGCAATTTTGGGACTGTCTTTCTGGAATGGCCATCAGACTTGTCATCTTATGACCCTTAATGTCCTAAATATCATCGAAATGTCTTCCTTTAGTCTTTCCTTTATCTTTGGATAAAGAAAAATGTCACTGGAGGCCAAATCAGGTGAGTAGAAAGGATGTTCTAATGCAATTATTTCTTTAATGACTAAAAACTCAGGCACAGACAGTGCTCCCTGTGAGCTGGTGCACTGTCATGATGCAAAAGCCACCTTTCTCATGCCAAGGTTTTCAGTTAAGATTTTCCTATTTCTCTATGGATGTTTACTTGGCCTGCTATGCTTCTCCCAGTCAGCCAGTGATTCTGACACAATTCAATGAATTTTTGTAATGTTTTTGTCAGTTTTGCTCATTACTGGCCATCCTGACCTCTTCATCAGTGATGCTTTCTTTGCCCTCAGAAAAAAGTTTAATCTGTTTGTATACTGCCGTTTTCTTCATGGCATTATCCCCATAAACTTGGACTAATCTGTTGCTGACTTCACTTCCACTCAAGTTTAACAAGAAATGTAATGTTTGTTCATTGCTCTAATTCAAGGTCCAACATTCTTGCAACAAAATACAAGAACATTCAACAATAATAAATGCCACTCAGCAAGACACCACCACACATAGACATGAACACAACTGTTAGACATTGATATACCAAGCTTATGAAACCTTACTGAGTTGTTTGTGCAGTGCTGCCAATGTAAGCACATGGTGGGAAGCTCACAAACGTAACTGTCTTAACCTCATAGTTTGCTCAGGGTATGCCTGGTTACCTTCATAAAATATTAGGGCTAGAAGGTGCCCTGTAGTTCTCTCACTTTACAAATGAGAAAACTGAGACCCAGAAAAAGGAAGCATTGCCACATCATAAAATTAGTAACAAAACTGGGATACCAGACTTTGGTTCAAGTCCAGTCAATTCAGAACAAAAAAAGCTGCCACAAGTTACTGTGATCCAACTACTAACAAAAATCACTCAGCTTCACCTGATTTATAGACATTTTCCTTCCTTGAAAGACGACCTTTGGTCCTGGGTATCATTAATCAAGAGGTCAGTGCATTTCATTTCTAGTCTTTCCCATTTGCTCTCCTTGCTATAGAATAAGCAGTGTATCTGGCAGAAGTATGATTGATGTAAATGTTTTAAGTGTACCTGTTTTAACCTCTGAAACCAACGCTCCCACTGTAGGAGCAGTTAGAGGAAATGTCAGGAGCGAGCACATTCTCTCACTTGGATGGTGGAGATGGGTATAAGTAAGTATTAAGCTGCCAACTAGTCCAAGATGGAGTTAGGGTCATGCTTCTACTTCCTCTCAAACACAAATGTGTTACACAATGAAAATTCTGAAGAATTGAACTCATGAAGGACTTTTATAGGACTTTGCGATTTAACTTGGCCCAAACTTTGGGTTATATTAACTGGAGTCTGTTGTCTTGGAAGAAACTTAAGGATACTCAACATTTCATTCTTATTAAGAAAGATGTCAAATTTTCTCTGAGTTAATTCTGGCAAAATTCTGCTTTTTTGGCCAAGCCCTAACCTCAAGCTTCTATGAAAAGTTATACTAAGTTTAAAATGCTTAAGAGCACATATTATTATTTATCTGAAATATCCTTGAGATGTAATGGTTTCTCTGGCTTACAAATGCCATTTAGAGCAAAAGGAAAATTTAAATGGCATGTGAAGATCTAGTCAATTACTTAACCAAAATAGTATTCACAATTTTATACAAAGAAGTGGAAGAACCTGCCTTTAAAAAGGTGTTAAACTCACTCGAAGAGGCTAAAAAACATCATATGAAAAAAAAGCAAATATAAATCTCAGGTAGCAAATACTGACGGCAAATTATGAATTAAGAGACTAGATGCTCTTAAAGCAGTGTCTGAGCATACATGAAAGCTTTCCAGTAAAAATAGAGTGTGTGGTAGTTACTAGATTACTAGTTTGATGTCAGATGTGGACGAGAATAGTTGTCAGAATTTAAGCTTGTGCTGTCTAGCGGAGGTCATAATACAAGGAAAGAGAGGCTGAAAGTAGTGGCTCATGCTTGTAATCCTAGGAAGGTCAAGCTCAAGAATTTGAGACCAGCCTGAGCAAGAGCAAGACCCTATCTCTGCTATAAAATAGAAAAACTAGCCAGGTATTATGGCCTGCGCCTGTAGTCTCAGCTATTTGGGAGGCTGAGGCAAGAGGATCTCTTGATTCCTAGAATTTGAAGTTGCTATGAGCTATGATGTCACAGCACTCTACCCAGAGTTACAGAGTGAGGTTCTATATCAAAAAATAAAATAAAATGAGGAAAAAGAAACAATCTTAAATAGCTTTAGTTTAAAATAAGATTTTTGGGCTATCGTTGGCTAATAAATCTATAAAAATATCAATAAAAGATCAAGAAACAAATAAAAGAGTTAAGTTTGATTTAATAAAACTTATCAAACTTTAGTTTGATAAAATATTTGCTTTTAAAAATAAAAGCAGGAACCATAAAATGCTATTAAATAAATGCATAGTCTTTATAGAGTCTTAATGCTTTAAAGCTTTATTAAATTAGTTCTGGAAATCTGCAGTGCATTTATGCAATTACATTTTAAAAGATGTATTCAATTTTAGGATAACCACATTAAACAGCTATGAAATATTTATTCTTACATTTATGTTCCTGTGGCAAAATAAAAATATATATATATAGTTGCTTATAGATCTGTAGGAAATGCTAAGCCCAACAGTTCTGAAAACCCAAACAACAAAATAGATGACTATCTGCCACCTCTGAGAAAATTCATCGCTTTCTAGCAATATATTTTTACATATCTGCAACTTAATTTATGGAAAATTTTAAAATACATATTATTTAAAAAGCATTGACACCTCAGGTTTATAACTAATAAGAAGAGATACATGTAGGTATCATCTTCTGTATTAAACATACAGTTTAGATTCTTTTGGATTTATATAGATCTTTACTTATTGTAAAAGACATAATCTAACAGAGATATAGACTTAAAGGAAAACTACCAGAAATAAGACATTTATACAGAATCCAGCAAATCAAGTCCACATAGGTGTTTAATAAGTAGTTTCTGCCATGATAAAGAGGCAACTATGTACCCAGTTATGCAAATCCCACATTTGTCTATACAAAATATGAACAGAAAAAGTCAAATAAGCTAAAATATCATCTTTGAATATCTTCTTATAGTAACATTTTTTAATAACCTCAATTTTTTAAACATGACTTACTTTTAAATATTCATTGATGCACTATTTTTGAAATTGCAAACAGAACTTTTGTGGTGAGAATTTCTCCCACAGCTCATACCCCTAAAGTGCAAAATGTCCAGGATGCCATGTCCTAGGACAAACTAAATGAAAACAGGCACACCCTCAGATTTACAGTGTAGGTATGGGAACTAACTCTCCCTAAGGAAGAGCTGCCAACTATCCACAAGTCTATTTAGTTTTCCTTCAATCATTTCTTTGTATTTAAAAATTTTAAGAGAATAACTTAGGCTAATAAAGTTAAAGTATATAGGCTAATATCTGGCATATACTTAATTTCCTTTCTTCCCTTTGCTTGTCCTGACTTTATTAGGTCATTTGAAAACCTGAAGAGGTTAAAACAAACCATATAGAAGACTTCACTCCTTAAAAAAGTGACTTTAAGTGGCTGTCTGGTTGGGAGGAAAAGGAGCATGAATGGGAAAAGCAAGATGTATCCAAAAACACTTTGTTCAAAAAGAAAAAATTGCCCCTTCCACAGTTGTCAGCTTTGGCTGTGCAGTGAAATCACCAGGGCAGTTGTTGAAATATTGATGCCCAAGTTCAAACCCAGATTCTTAGGTAGCTGGTCTGGAACATGGCCTGAGCACGTTCTTTAAAGCTTTCCAAGAGATTCCACTGTGCAGCCAAAGGTGAGAGCCATGGTCTCTACATATGCCATACCTGGAAATAAATTAATTTGTTAATGTTTCTGGTTAAGGATGTTGGTGTCTTGTTCTATTCATTTACATGTTAGGATATTAGTAATTCACACAGTAGTACCATTTTACTTTAATTGTACCACATGCTTCTCTTCTTTTGAGTTGTAAAATTTTAAAGAGGGAAGGGTGGTCAAGGTAGCAAAAAACAACAAAAGGAGGAAATAAGTTCTCACCTTATTCAAGGTAGCTGTGACACCCTCCTCAAAGGGACCCCAGGACTTCATTTACATCCCCACTTCAAACTACTCATGTTCCTACTGTGATGAATTAAAATGCACACAGGTTGGATCTTCTTCTTAATTAAAACATAAATAAGCTCCCCCACCCTTGCATCTATTCATCTTGTCTAGTACAAGAAAACTGGAACTATGACCTTTTTAATTTTTTTACAAGCTGAGGTCTTGCTGTATTGGCCAGGCTGGAGTACAGTGCCTATTCAAAAGTATGATCCCACTACTATCAGGGCCAGGAGTTCTGACCTGCTGTGTTTCCAACCTGGGCCAGTTCACCTCTCCTTAGGCAACTTGGTGTTGGCCTTTCTCAGAGGTTACCACATTGATGCTGAATTTAGTGTGGACCCACCAGTCCACTAGTGCATTACAAGCCAGACCTCCTGGGCTTAAGTAATTCTCCCACCTCAGCTTCCCCAGTAGCTGGAACTACGGACACCTAGCCAGAACAGGGGATGTCTTGTACTTAATAACCACTTAAATTTCTCACAGCTGTAGAAGGGTGTGAGGCCAATGCCCAAAAGTAAAAAGAACATTAGACTTGAAGCTCAAAAAGCATGTGACTCCTAAGCTCAAAAAGCATGTGACTTACCAACCTTTTGAGACTCAATTTCCTCATCTCTAACTTTGGATTGTTGTCAGGATTAAATAAGATGTTGAAAGTAAAACTGGTATGTATTAGGCACTCTATGAATGTTACTGAACTGAAAACTCTCTAGGCAAAGAAGAGGTTAACTTACATTCTACCTCTGGTGATTGCCCCTCCAAACATCTAATCCCCTAAAACTTCAAAAACAGATGGCTATTGTTCAGTGATAGCTCACAGTATTTGATTAAACAAACATTCTTAAGTAACAATGCCTAATAACAACTTCTCGAATCAAAATAATACCAGTTTCTTTAGATTTTCCTCACTGGACTCATTTTCAACTCCTTTTATATTTATTACTTTGCTCTAAACTCTATTTTCATAGTTTCATTCAAATTATGAAGTCTGTGATAATCCTCATTTTCCATGCTACTTTTGCTAGTTAAAAATCACATGGCTGGACAATCTGGTGCACTTCTTGAGCCACCTCAACAATGAATGCTCCCAATACATTCTGAACTCTAAATACATTAACACATCTGGTCAAGGTTAATGACACCCAAAGATCTTCCATAATAATATATGTCAAAACCACCGAAGGTAATCTTTGCAGGTTTCTTTTCCCACGTCTTAACCAAGAGTACTCGTATGTAGTACAAAATAGGTGCTAGGTTCAAGACTTACATCATATCCCAAAGTCATGATGAAAATACATTAATCATTCAATAGTCAAAAAGTATTTATGTAAAGTATCGTAGAAACGTAGAAACAGGCATCACATGTACTCAGTGTGCTAATTTGAAACTAGTAGATTAACAACTACACACTCACCTGACAGAAAAACTCAAGTTCAAGTAGGAGAGAAGGGGAGGAATGGTGTTGGGTAAGTTCTACCTAACTGTGTTACGTTGCGCAGGTATATGGCACACTTCTTGGGTGAAAGACACGACTACAAATTGGACTTTAACCTTAAAAGCAACTATGTCACCTGATCATATGTACTCTCATATTAACCTGAAATTTTAAAAAATAAGTATTTAGCACTTAGCCTGTTTTCGAACATTGGATTGGGTGGAAGGTGGGAATGATTACTCAATAATTAATTGGGACAGATTTTTCCACATAATTGAGTCTTCTAAATATATAAAATTAGCCTTTCAAATATCAAACATCCCTTTTTTCAACTGTTTTCATTAGTCAACAATACCAAATATTCTTACACAATCCAGGAACCAATTATAGGAAAAACTTCCACTATTAAGCACCATTATGAAACCTCCTAAGACACTTGATTACTAGTAACCAGCTTCCCTAAAAAGACACTTCATCAGGTGGTTGGGCTGCTACAACAAAACCTTTGGACTGGGTAATTTATAAACAATAGAAATTTCTTTCTCATAATTCTTGAGCTGCAAAGTCCAGGCTCAAGACACCAGCAGATTTGTTGTCTAGGGTAGCTCACTCTCTACTTCCAAGATGTCACTTGGTGCCGATCTTGACCCCCTTACACCTTTTCTATGTAGTCACTAATCTCATTCACCAGAGTATAGTCCTTATGACTTAATCATCTCATAAAGACCCCACCTCTTAATACTACCACATGGGTAAGTTTCAACATATGAATTTTGGGAGGACACATTGAGACTATAGCACACATCAGCCAAAAAAAGAAAAAAAGATTATAGCCACAAATCTGAGCTTTGAGAAAATAAAAATTTTTAACATCCTCGTACCCACCAACAGATACATAAATCAGCTCCATCTTCCAGTTTTCTGAGATTTGGCATATGCCTTGGGGGTTCCCAATTTAAAAGGTATTTCATGTAAGTTATAATCCCATATGAGAACAAAAAAACAAAATGTACAAAATAGTACCAGATTACATTTACTCATGGTTATGTTCCAAAATTAAAGTGCATCTCAAAGATACTAAGGAAAGTTGAGAACAGTCTAAAACAATAACTTTCTGCTCTGGCCTTGACTCAGAGAAAGACATAAATTTTACATGACCAAACACATATATACGTATATAATTAAAACCAACATAGCACTTACCTGAGCTTTATATAATTCTATTCCACTTCATTGTTTTAGCTCTTTAATTCACTAAATTGATTTTACAACCCACTAAATGGTTTGTAAACTTCTCAGAAATGACTTCTTAAAAACTAATGATCTAAAGGGCAAAAAGGAAAATACTCTCCCCAGAAAAGAAAGATATTTTGCTTTCAATCTTAAACTAATATTTATTTAATTTAAGATGTATTGGAAACCATTCAAAGATGGTATAATTTGAATGCTTAAGGCTTTAATACATGATCAAGCTAACATTAGAATCAGAATTCTCTAAATCCCAGCCCCCAACTACTGACATCAGAAGTTTAGTTCCACTCAGAATTCCCTTTATCAAGAATTTCTGAGAATCCAAGGGTGTGCTTTACATATGGCCAAGAATCATCCCTGGCTGTAGCTCACTTCACAGCCATCAGACCCTGGACTGTTATACCTATAGCTGTCATCTTGGTGGCACTGAGGAGATCTCAGGCAGAGCTCACTAGTTAAGGTCTAGCAGTGGGAAAAAGAGAACACTCTTTCCCTCTGCACCTGCCAAACAAGAGGAAAGTCAGCCTTAGCCAATCAGGAGGTCCTCTAAGTCACACCCACAGCCCTTTTTCCTCCCCAATTACCCACACTTCCCTGGTACCTGCTCAGGACCAGTTTCAGGGCTAGCAACATACTGTACCATAACACACCACTCCCCTTCCTCTCCTTACACTGGGGCAGACTCTGCCCCATGGTGACCATAAGCCCAGGAGCCCAATTATCCCTGGATTTCCATTTGCCGAATCCCAGTTGTGGAAATAATTCTACCCTTTTTCCAAGTAGGTCCTCAAGAACCCATGTGAGTTACTGGATATCTGCATTAATTCCAAATGTCAGGCACATTTCAGTCAGAACATCTTGCAAACAGCGTCTCTGTTAAATGCTCTAACTATGAGAAGCAGGCCTAAATCAAAGACGCAGGCACAAATCCCACGTGGAAGTGATTTAGAGTATACTCTAACTAAAATGAGTTTTTAAAAGGCCAATTCCAGATAAGTCACCTCAAGATTTCTGTTTATTATATAGCCACATCATTTAGCCTATGTTAGCTAGTCTAACCCCTCTTTCCTGTTACCATGTTTTCAAGAATAAAAGCAGTATTCTCCTTGAGAAGATTGTTAATCAAGAAGCAAAGCTGTCTACTTTACCTATTTAGCACCCAAATACATCCACCCAGAAGTCAGGTCTCAGTTAAAGTCAAAACCTTTTAAGACTCTCGGTCTGATTTTCCTTGCACAGCACAGCTTCTGAATCCAAAGAGGGAGGGGAAGAGTTTCTAAAAATGGCTCAGCTGGTTTTTCATACTTGTTACTAAAGAATATTTGGAAGCTAAGAAGCAAAATATGTAGGTTGCACTTGCAGTTGAAAAATAATGGGGGAAAGTATTCGATATAATATATTCCACTGCTTCCATTTTATAATTATTTTTATTCACTTTTAAGAATAATCACTCTACCATGGGGACTTTGTAATAGTGGATTGTAGTTCATTCTAGAGGTAACAGTAAAATTTCCCCTAATAACTTGACAATAAGGGAGATAAGAGTAGTCTCTGAGAGATAAACTTTAAGATCAACACAATAATCAAAGATAAACACAGTCGCTTTTAAAGAAAAGGAGTGGCTCTGTGTCTAGAAGACCTGAAAGAACACTTATTAACGAAAATTAAGATCAAAAGAGTCATATAGAAAGGGGGAGGGAGATTTTTAGGCACAGCCATCTACAAAAAGAATAGACTCCAAGGCAGACTCCCTAGGCACGATCTCCAAGATTTATGAACCACTCACAGATTCTTTCTAATGGGACAAATGCCCCAAATATACTTAGACCTTAATTCATCCACTACCTTCGCCTAATTCAGTCCTCACTAAGCAGTCGTCCTTATGTGACTTGCTGTGTGCAAGCCTGCCTATGGGGAGAGCAGGCACTGACCAAACAGATTTGGACTCACCTACACAACCACAGATGTGACTGAGCCCCCACTACGTGCCTGGCCCTATCTTAGGAAATAGAGATAAAGCAGAGAATTAGACATTTGAAGTCCTTAGGGAAAATACAGACAAGTTAAAAAAAAAAAAAAAAAAAAAGAATCATTTCAGCTAGTGGCAAGAACCAGCAAAAAAATAATAAAGCTGAGTAATGGACTAGATAACGACTGAGTGCTGGGTGTTTTAAGAATAAGGATCAGGAACTGCTTGTTTGAGAATGTGACATTTAACATAAGATCAGAGACAGAGCCTACCCTGAGCATATTCCAAAGTCATATTTCAACTAAGTTTTCAAAAACTTTATATGTTGATACGATGGTAGGGAAGACTCAGAATACGCAATGTGAAAGGGAGTGTGAGGCCTGTGGACAAGTTAGGTAAAGGGTGGCTTCTATTCTTGTGCATGTCCTTCACCACCATGTATCACCCATTCCTCTCCCAGGCTTGCACCTCCAGATGTTAGCACATGCCTGTGCCTCTGGCTGACAGCATGGTGAGGATTCAGAATCTGCCATAAAAACAACAGAAGAGAGTTTCTAGACAGAGGGAACAGGAAGAGCTATGACAAGAATTAAGATTCCTTTGGAACTTCTGATGCACCTGGAACTTTATGAACAGGAAGAAAGTAACAGGAAGAGTGCAGTCACAGGAAAAGATTTGAGTTTTGGCTCGGCACCTATAGCTTAGTGGCTAGGGCACCAGCCACATACACCAGAGCTAGCAGATTCGAACCCAGCCCGGGCCTGCCAAACAACAATGACAACTACAACCAGAAATTAGCCAGGTGTTGTGGTGGACACCTGTAGTCCCAGCTACTTGGGAGGCTGAGGCAAAAGAATCACTTAAGCCCAGGAGTTTTAGGTTGCTGTGAGCTGTGATGCCATAGCACTCTACTGAGGGCGACATAGTGAAACTCTGTCTCAAAAAAAAAAAAGAAAAAAAAATTTGAGTTTTATTGTTAAGTTCAATAGAAAGCAAGGGAGTAACACGACCTAATTTACATTTTAGAAAGATCCCATTGGCTACTACATGGAGAATAAACTGTAAGGGTGGTAAAGGTAGGATAAAAGTGGAGCAAGAAGATTTGTGGGGAAGTCCTAAAAGTAGCCCAGACAAACAGTAACATGGTTTGATGAGGTTAGCAAGCAACAGTAGTGTTGGGGAGAAGTCAATGACTTCAGAGCATATTTTGGAGATGGAGTCCCAGGACTTGTAGGCAAACATGTGAGGTGGAGAGTCATGTTTTGGCTTGGCAGAGTGGTGCTTTTATTGAAATGGGGAAGACTGGGGGAGGAATAAGAGCTCTTGGAAGGGCTTGCGATACCCAGAAAAGATTCAAGTAGAGATATAGGTTGAGTAGCTGGGGTTCCTAGAAGACATTAGGATGAATACGTACATTTGAAAATTATCTACACCTAGATGGTCCTTAAAGCAATGGGCATTGTTATCCCTGTGATGGTCATTTTTCACTGTAAATGAATAAATTGGGTAGCTCATCAAGGTAGTGGGAGCCAACCTGAGATGTCTCATAGCAGAAGGCTGGCTTTTGAGGGGGATAAAGGCCTTTGTTCCATATAGGATCAATGTGGAAATCTGAAAAAGTGATATATATTTAAAATATTCTCAAAAAATGCATGAAAGTGTTCATTTGGTTGAATAAAGAAGTATTAAACAAATAAAGGGGAAGCTGACAAAGCAGATTAAGAGACAAAATAAAATTCTTATTTAGACTGTTTTAGACGCCAATGCAATGACCAGAGCTCCTTCGCTTTGAATTCTACGCGGAACTACTCTATTTTTACAGAATATTTGGAACATTATACAGAATGTTGGTTAAGTAACTTGATCAAATTAGCACCAAAAAAAGTCATAATAGAAATCCTAGAATGGATTTTTTTCCTTAGGATCCCGTCCAATAGACTAGAAATTTATACTGGGGGCTGTGACCAGTGAATGCCCTGATTGATTATAAACCTGCCTCTGGCTGTTGACCATTGGATTCCCCACAAGTAGCTAGGAGAGAGATGTGGCTGTGGCAGGGTAAGAGTCCTGGTACTTTGAGGTCCCTAGGCCAAAAACTATTCTCTACTAGCACCTCCATTTCATTACTGCCTACAGTCAGGCTTTTTAAGGGCTCTAGAAGCCACAGACATTTTTTAAATGTCTGCACTTTTGATGAGTTGTTATAAAATCACCACCTTTGTTCTAAATGATGCATTGTACCTAGATGAAAGGATTCATTCTAAAAGGAGAACCTTGCCCTTTCCCTCCACACCAGAATCTATTGTTTGCTACAAAGGCATCATCACTTCAACAGAAGATAATAATCACATACACATATTCACAATCATAGCTCAGTTTGATTATTTTACCCATAAGAGTCTTTTATCAAATCTTTTTAAAAAATACTTTCATTCTTTAAAACTGATTTCTCTGATATTGCACAAAAAATGCCTCTCTCTTGCCCCACTTCACTGTACTATCCCCAAAGGCCAGTTTTATTTTAGATGTCAGCACATGAAATAAAATCAGGAAAGGATTCATTTTTGTCCACATTTCCCTACAAGGATAATGGTTTCAAACTTGTTACTCTATTTTTCTTTCTGGACATTGCCTCAGGGGGAATTAACAGAACTCAGGTGGTAGGTACCATAGTCTTTTGTCCTCGGAGGACCAGAGACCTGCCTTACCTTTAGTTGAACTAGATGTACATCCACATGCTTGCTGTCCGAGTCCTGCTGGACTGAGTAGGTTAGGTCCCGGACCCTTTCTGAGGTCATCCGGAGCCAGGTCTCAATTTCAGGTAAGTGGAGGACAATCTTCCAGTCAGCCCCTGTGTGCAGTGGAGGTGGCTTTTCATACTGTTGGTCAGAGTCTGTGTCCTTCATTGCCTCTTCCCCCTCACCCTGCTCCACAGTAGGCATCACGTTGATGGCCATGGGTGAAGCATCAGTAGCCATGGGATCCAGATCCTGTGACCTCAGGGGGGAAAGTGTCACACTCATGGTTAACATGAAGAAGTCTAAACCTTACTTCTTTCCAAAACAGCTGAAAGGCAAGAGGAAAGAAGAAAGCAAGAGTCAGTCAAGATTGCCAAATAAAGAAATGATACTTCACAGAAGAAACAGGATTTCTAAATTAAGACAGATTTCTAAATTAAGCAACCATAGCTCATAACAAAAACAGAAAGAGGTATTTTGATTTTCTACATGGTTCCCTCAAGAGCCAGCATATAATAGGATCATAAAACCTAGTGGTATTGCCTACCCTATTATCCATTCTTCTCTCATTCTTTAGTAGCAAATTCCTGGTTTTTACCTGTGCGTATTCCTGTCCAGAATCTATGACCACATTCCCTATCTCCTTTGCACCTAGGTGTGACTATACGGCTAATTTCTGGCTGATGAGATGTAAGTGGAATTGCTGTATAAAAATTCTGGAAGAGTGGCTGAAAGGGAGCTGACTTAATTAGGAGGGACCCACTTTCTGCTCTTATGCTTTCTCCCCTTCTTCCAACCTAAAATGCAGACTTGATAGCTGGAGCTCCAGCTGCCAACTCAGACCCGAGGATGCTGGGCAGAGAAAGGATGGTGGAGCATGAGGATGGGACATGAGTCCCACATGATGAAGAGGAACTACCGCATCAGTCCTCACTGCTACCCTAGACTTCTTTTATATGAAAGAAAAAAAAAAACTTCTCTCTTATTTAAGCCATGATAATTTTGGGCTTTCCTATTATAAGCATCCAAATATCATTTTGACTATAACTAATATATTCAATACAAGGGATAGCTTAAGATGGAAGATGTTCTAATTTCTAGAAACATTACTCTGAATTCAGGAGATGTCGCTCTTTTCTATGATTTGTTAGGTAAATAGAAAATTCATGGCAATTGCAAATTTTTACTTTCCTAAAAAGTATAAATCATGGATTATATAAAATAGATCTATTATAATTAACTCTTAACTTAAATTACATTAATATTTGTTTATACTGAACTTTTTAGAGGCTTCTGGAATTTTGAGAGTAATAAATTGCTCTGAAATACGTAACAGTAAAAATGTTAATCAAATATGTTTAAAATAACATGTGTAATTCATAATAAAGAAAGATGCTTTTTAAGATGAAATTAATTAGTTTCATGAGCCAGCTATTAAATTTCTTTCTTCTGGAATCAGTCTAGTATAAAATAACTTTTAGCTTCTTGTACTTTAAAATAAACATTTTAAATAGAAATTATTTTTACTCTTAACAGCAGCTACTTCTACTCAAGGCAATGGATTTCTTTTTCTTTTCTAAGTTTTTTTCTGGTTCACACATTTAAGTTCATTCCTCCAAAGCCAAAAGGTAGCTAATCAAAAGATCAGATATTATGTGTGATGAGAGCTCATATTTAGTAACAAATATTCACTTACCAACAAAAGCAAAATTATTTTTTACCCATAAATGTAAGGAGGACAAATTTTAAAAGCTCCCATTTGACTAGGAACATGTAGCTTCCCGTGCAGGAATGGGCACTGGGAAGAAAATGACTTGCTGAATTGACAACAGTTTTAAGACTAAGTTACTCCTGTAACATTATTTTAGGACTTGTCCAATATTGCAATATAACCCCTTCCCTAATTCCTTAAGCATCTAACTTTTGAATTAAATGACAAGGAGGTTTACAGATGAATTTTTGAAAGCAAAGTTATTTACAAAAAGTGAAATGTATGCCACCACACAGGTTTATCACTTCGATGCCTGCCTCAGAAGTGAAAGGCTTTAGGCTTACTTTTCTGCCTGATTCCAAGAGGAAGAAATCCACACTTCACATTTTCAACCATTTTATATTCTGTTGTTTTTTGTTTTTTTTTTTAATAGCAATAATAATAGACCTGGCTATTAAAACAACAACAATTAGAACATAGCAAAATTTCACTGGGAGGGATGAAGCCCAGGAAGAGTGAGCTGCCATACCACTTCTTCATATATCTTATCCCAGCCTCAGACAGGCTCTGATTTTGATTTCCTAGAACACTTTTAAATTATTAATCAATTCACTACCCTCTGGGGGATCAGTTTAGAATCAGAGACAAAATCTGATACACAAAGGTTAATAAAGGGTTCTAGTTCAAGGACGAAGAACTGGTTATAAATGAAAACAACACTGGTGTTTTCCCTATTTTAAGAAACCAGATTCATCCAAAACAGAAAATTAAATACCAGAGCAACATACAATTGACTGTTTCACCTATACTCACTCACACCCACTTGCCCCCAGAACCCTGCTCAAAAGCCCTGTACAACTGACAAACAATACTTGGAGACTGTGTTTTCTTTGAAATTCCTAAATCAAGGCAGAGCCTTCTCTGGAATACATGTCCTACTATAAACTCAAAAACATACCAAAGAATTAGCTCAGTGCAATTTATGTCCCAGCCTACAGTGTCTCTGTTATACCACTGGGCATATACCACCATGCATCAAGCAAGCACATGCAGTTCTGTGATTTGCAATAAATGCTTCACATTTCTTTTTTTTTTTAACCTCAGCAAATTTTATTTTATTTTTTTTTATTGTGTATGTTTACTTTAATTACACAGTTTACATTTTAGAGGAGAATACATTTGATTCATAGAATATGAAAGGAAGTCATGAAATTATTAATAACATCTGAGGAAAGGATGCTCTGTAATATCATATCAGAGTTGCAGAAAGTAGACTGTAGAGCAAATTCAGTTCCAAACCTACTGTGTCTCTATTCAGGGTCAATAAATGAATTAGAAAAGAATATTATAAAGCATTTTTGTATACCTAGAGAACAACACAAATTTTTTTTTTTCTTTATCATGTTCTTCAAAGTTTAATGGTGGTGTTTTAATATAAACTGCATGAAATCTGTAGATCATTTTGGGTAGTACAGACATTTTAGCAATATACATTCTTCCAACCATGAACGCTTCACATTTCTGAGCATCCGTTTCCTCATCTGCAGAATGACAAATTGAACTAGATGATCAGTAAGATCCCATCTGACCCTAAGCATTCATGATTGCCTAGAGTTATTTATCCAAAAATTTCTAAGCTTTCTGCCTAAACTGAGAGCAGTTAGGCTCTCTACATTACGGCCCTTCATTTTACCAAAGTACATAAGTGGTATCAATCGATTTTTCCTACTTAATGAAAAGAAATTAATTATTATATGAAAAAGCATTTTGTAAATCATTATTTACACATTTGTATGTTGCTATAAATGTATACATAATGATTTACAAAATGCTTTTTTTGGGAAATTTCTTGCCTCTAGGAGTTTTCCACTTAAGGCTGACAATACAGTTTTGATTATATATCTAGAGGACAAACAGAATAAAATAAAAAAAATTAACAAAAAGTATAGCTGGAAAGGACAGCTAGCTACCTGAAGATGTGATAGAAAAGTACAAGCTGCCAAAGCAAAATTTTCCTGAATCTATAAAATTTCCACCTTTATGTTTTTTCCACATTTAACTGAACAGACTGTACACAAGAGAATTTCTATAACCCAGAGCAGTAACTTCTGTTACTTTCCTTCATATATACCTTTGCCACTTGGAAAAGAATAAATACCATATATGTTATCATAACTTAACAAGCTTGGAAGTGGCATAAAATAGATTGATTAATTAATTAATTAATTAATAGAAAGCAATTACCACAAACATTTAATTTCCAATTCTAGTAGTTCACTTTTAAATGTACCACCCACGGATGACCATATTCTATTTCTGATTTTCACAAAATCACATCTAATTTAAAAGATAACTCATATTTAATTCAAAGAAGAAAATTCTTCAAATTGTGGGGACTTAAAATAACAGTCTTTCTGAATATTTCTCCTGTCCTCATCATAATTGCTCAAGCTTGCTTTCACATCAAATTAAATTACTCCATTTGAATGAAAATAAATAATAGGAAAATGAGTACAAGTCTATACTTTTAAAAACTAAAAGTATTTTTGTTTACACATTCTTCCTTTACAAGTCATCTTGCAATAACAGTCCTCTCTAGTCACAGGGAAATTTTTTAAAAAGCCACCAGACAGCAACTTCTGACATGAAACTGAAAACATCAGACCAAGTGCACATAGGTATCCACCGAGCTACAACTCTGGCTCCAAGGCATGAGAGGAGTCATCAGCCAGCTTTTTGGAACCTCGTATACCTCTCCCATCTCTCCCCCTCATCAAATACTTGTCTGTAGCCACCTTTCCAGCATTAGAGATAATGCCACTTTTATCCCAGCTGCTGTTAAAAATAACATCCATCAAATCCTTTCCTTTACACAAATCCAAAGAGGAGGTAATAATTGCTGTGCAAAAGCTGAAAGTAGTAATGATTTTAAAGCTTTAAAACAAATTGTGAAAGGAGGTTTTCCACCTTACTCTATTTGTCACCCTGTAGAAGCAGAAGAAAACATGCCATGGATTGCTTACTAACAAGGACTGGTTCTGGTATCTCACTGTCCACAAGGTTTGGGTTGAAGCCTAACCTCAGCAGAATGCATTGAACTTGAAAAACAGACACATTTAAATCAGGAGAGTGTTCCCTTGGCTTAATCAGGAAGCAAAAAAATCCAGCTACATAGCCATCAAAGCTGCCCACTTCTTTCTCCTTTCTCTTGTAATTTTCTCTTAAATTAAAGAACAGAAATGCCGGTTATCTGCCGACTGTACTCACTGTAAATGCTTTTGTCCTTAATGGGGCCCTTCAGGATTAAGCGTCTGGCTTCCACTGTCCCCCCTCTGGTTTTCTTCTTGTGGCCAAACAATATACAAGCCAGTGCTGAGGCTGCTCTGTGCCAGCAGGACGCTGGTGCCAACAGGGCACCAGCTTCGTACGCCCTTAGCGGCCTAAATCTCTTGCTAAGAGAGGGCTGCTACTGCTACACAGTCCCTATTTGGAAGCTAATGTATAAGCCCCAGGATTGTGCAGTTATAGGCAGGCCTTTTGCAAACAAGCAGAGATAAGTGAGCTGAGAAAAAGGAGACAGTTGCCAAAAAAAGGATCATTATGGAAAAGAGTATTTGGGTGAACAGAGCACATCTAGTCATGGTTTAGAAGAACCAAGACTGTACTCTCAAAAAAAAAAAAAAAACAAGCAATTCTAAAGCAGAATAAATTAATTGTACTACGTCAACATGACCAGCTGCTAAAGGTGACCTGAGCTGGGTAGATTCAGGCTCGCTCTCTTTTCTCAGGAAGAAATGATTCTGTCCAAGTTAGAGCACCATCACATGTGCAGTTTGAGACGCAGTCCTGTCTTCATGTAAATCAACCCTGAGCCTAAATACTTATTCTCAGTCTCTGTGCTATAAAAGTTGAGTAGTTAAAACATGATTCAAGTCAAATTAACAGATTTGATTGCTACACAGCACATACTACAAAACAGAGGTAGAGACAATTACAGGAACCATCACTAAAGGTCCTTTTTCTGTCCCTTCATTTCTTTCTCACATAGTCTCATAACCACTCACTCTTCATAGAGCCTGTTCATACAAACACTGAATTTAGAAAGAAAAAAAATTCCTCTTAACTGCTTTGTTTTTTGGCTAAGGTTAGCTCTCATGATTTTATTGCATTAAGGAAAAAGAAAGAAACTCAAGAGGTATATCTTATGTCAGATTCCGGGATATTAGAACTGTGCTCTACAAAGAAAAAGGCAAAAACAAGTTTGACAAATTGCTTCATTAAATGCTGCCGCCTACCCAGATGAACGGGGATCTAATTCATCACCTACTTTGACATCTTGCTGTCTGCTTTCCTCCCTGGTCTCGTCTCTTGTTAGGTCAAGAGCTGGTAAACTTTAAATGGTTTTAAGCTCTATTTGGAGAGCCAGAGAGTGATTGCCAAGTTTTAAGTTAAATTTGTACTTAAAGAAAAAAGAAGAAATGGCTTCTTTACGATGCTCCTAAGAAAATGTCCATGATTCCTGTCTAATGCCTCCTCTGCTTTGCCCTCTTTCCCTGCCAACCCCAATGCCCTCCAGCACTCACCTGGAGGAACACTGTTTACTGAGATCACTGCAGTAACCCCAGATTAGTCTCACTTTCTAATCCTCCTGCAGTAACAGGCCAGCCTGCAAGTGGATATAGGTGAGGAGAAGGACTTCAAGTGCACCAGCAAGGAAATGGCATGTCCAGAGGGCAGCCCAGACTGATTCCTAGAGTTTAAAAGATCTTGTTGATGTTATCATTGGTGTTTCTCCCCTTCTCTCTCTCTCCGTCTTTTCCCCTCTTTAATATTTCCTTTGTGTATAGCTGTGCCCCCAGGCAGATGGCCAGTTCCATCCTGCTAATCACTTAGAGACCATACACCTTCTCCCAGGTCTTCCCTCAAATACTGGCTAACTCCCTTGCCCAGAGCATAGTGTCTTCTGTCCCCCATAACACACCTCATCAATCCCTTAGCCCCTCCTACTAACTTCTCCCTGATAATTCAGATCCTCTCCCTATGACAGGAATACTAATTGACTCAGTTGGTCACCCTGCCTCCTGTGCTTTCTTTCCTCCACAACAGCAGTCAGTGCCTATCACACAGAGATTCATCTAGCTGCTTCCGCCAATCAGCTGAAATGACACTGTGGTTACCAGTGTGTGGACCTGGATTCAGTGATGGCTAATGAGTCTTCATACTTCTCACCCTCACCCCAACTTGCTAAAAATCACCTTTAAATATTAGGCAGCCATCTTTCTTTGTTCAATAAAAGGTCTTAAGAGAGGCTAGATTTTTAAAACCCTAATACATAATTTGTATAATTTTATACATATACTATATGACTCATCATATTTACCCTCAAGGAAATTATAACTAATAGAGAAAATCGCCCTTTCCCTCATCACCCCCCTCACACACACACACACATGCACGCACGCACGCGAGTGCACAGTGAGGCCCCAGTGGAATACCTTTAACCTGGCAAAGGAAAATAGGAATCTTTACAAGAAAAGGTAACATTTCAGATGGGCTTGTAAAAATGGGTCTGATATAGACAGAGACAGAGGAGAAATGATGAATTTTAGGCTGGGAAAACGGCATGGACAAAGATATCTCAATACCAAGAAGTTCGGAGAATCAGCAAATAATTGAGTGTTGAAAGGAACCAGAAGCTTGATGTGGTCCAGAAACAGATGATGCTACAAGATAAGGTGCTGCCATATTCTTAAAAAGCAGAGCACACCACGCTATGGAGTTTGGGATGAATCTCACAGGGAGTAGGAACTCTAAAGAGAATGCTAAAAAAAGAGAAATCGGATTAGAGTTATATCCTGGAAAGGTACAGAAAAGTCATTACATGCCCTGTTATTTACCAAGAAAATGAAATGAGAAATCAGCATTATGGGAGGGTCAACATCCATTTTTCTAAGGCAAAGACTTGGTTAATACAAAATATAATCTTAAAAATCACAGAAAGGAGAAAGAGGGGGTAGAGAGAGGGAATGAATGTAACTGACTTTTAGATCAGAATGATTAAAGGAGTTCTGTGCTCTGTCCTACCTAATCCATTAAATATAAAAAGAATTCTCCATTTTTAGTTCTCCATTAACCCTACTTTACAATGTTAGCATCATAGATTTGAAGTGGAAAAATTCTGAAGATCATTTTATGCAATGTTTTTACTCTTTTCCATGTTCTAAAATTATTTTAATTAATTAAAAAGTAATATATATTAATTCAAACATAAAAAGAGATGATATTAAAGATAAAGGTCTCTCTCCTACATTTTTATCCCTAGTCAACAAGTGATAAGAAGCTATTTATATTTGAGACCTATATATATAAAGTAGAAAAAAATGAGCTGTAAGGGAAGAGTCATCTTTAGTAATTATTAAGTCTAAATTAGTATAGTTAACTATATTAATGTAATAATATACGACTGTTGGCTAATTCAGTGTTTACCGGGTATTAAATAGTTATTCTACAAAAAGTTGCTACTGGAAAGAAATTAGGAGAGTACTTGGCAATTTCTGAGTAGAAATAGCCAACTGAATATACATATTTAATTTTTCTCCCTCTAGAAATCCCACTAACACTACTGAAAAGGGTTTTTTATTAAGTATTCTCAATAATGGAAGGAGAAAACATTTTGGAAGGTTGACATAAGGTTGACGAGTGATAAGTCTAGGCAACTCACAAAAACTAAATCTTAAGCCAGCAGTATGAAAAGCAAAGAACCAATCTGATTTTTACATCAAAATCCTTAAAGTATTTTGGAATTTGTGGAACTAGGTACCTCTGGAAGTAAAGGTGGAAGGACATATAAGAAAAAGTTAATTTTACTCAAAGAGAAGTCTGGCCTTTGTCTCAGCTCCTAGGAGGTAACCTTTAAATCTAGGAATTTCCTGTGTGTGAGGAATATCTTTGTTATTCATGATGGGGCCCTCAGACCACACTCTATAAGTATATGTTAATGAAAAAACTCAGGATGGAGGCTGGCCAGACAGAAGGAGCAACCCTGTGATTAAAGAGTTGAGGCTTAGGGCAACCATGTGGGTAATGATTCAATCAATCATGCCTATGTAACTGAAGTCCCAATAAAATCTATGGATGTTGAAGCTTGGGCAAGGTTCCCAACTGGCAATACTTCACGTGCACTGGCATACACCAGTGACAGGAGGCTAATGCATCCCTGGGACCTGGAAGTTTTGTCGTCATCTAGGCTTCTTCCCTATGTGTTCCTTCCTTTGGCTGGTTCTTACTTGTTTTCTTTTACTATAATGAAACTGTAGTCATAAGTAGCACTTCTCTGAAGTCTATGAGGTGTTCTAGTGTATTATTACATCTGAGGGCGTCTGTGTGAGCTCTCAAATTTATAGGCAACTGGTCTGAAGTAAGGATGACCCTAGCAACCCCCAAACTTGCAATAGGTTTCAGACTGGGCAGATTTGACAGTCTTGGAGGACTGTGTACTTAACCTTCAATATGCCCTATGTCTAGGTAAAGAGGCAATGATAAGTCAAGAAAATTGAACTTGATCCAAAAATGTTTAAAATTCTTTGGAAAGAAGTATTGAGAATCTTCAAAGAACTTAAAATAAACCTTCCATGTGATCTCACGATCCTAGTATTAGGTATTTACCCAGAAGAAAAAAAAAATCATTTTATCATAAAGACATTCATACTAATTTTTTTTTCTATTTTTACAGGGGATACCACGAATGTAGTCCCCACTACCACAAATTGTGCTGTTGAGTTTCCCACATTTGGGGAAATCACAGGGGTCAGCACATCCAGAGTGCAATGGATAAGCCTCGCCCTGGGGAAACCATCTTCATGATCATGGTATCTCCCCTATTGGGTAAGTATGGGCCAAATTGTTTGTTGCAGCTCACTTTATAATCACCAGGACGTGGAATCAAACCAAGTGCTCAAGAACCCACAAATGGATTAACAAACTGTGATATACGTATACTATGAAATATTATTCAGCCATAAAAGAGATGGTTTACATCTATTGTATTAACATGTATGGAGTTGTAGAACATTCTCCTTAGTAAAGTGGCACAAGAATGGAAAAGAAAGTATCAAATGTTCTCATTACTAACATGAAGCCAATAGACAAACAAATGCAGGCCCACACAAGAGAAAAACTCAATTAAATTCAAATTTGGGGGAAGGAGGAAAGAAGCATAGGGGAGAGGACAGGAGGGAGGGGGATTGGTGTGCTGTCACCTAACAGGCATAATGTAAGGGTACCTGGCACACTTCCTTGGTGAGGGGCACAACTACAACAGGAACTTTACCTAATAAACACAAACAAAGTAACCTCATAGTTTGTACCTTCATATTAATCTGAAATTAAAAAAAAAAAAGTTTGAAAAGCAGGTAGAACTCTAGGCTGCTCCTTACACTGTGTTTCTGGGTGGTTGCTGCTACCCCCAATTAGGCAGAAGACTGGCTGGCGGTTTACTGCCGAGAAAGGATAAATCACAGGTTCTGTGGATTGACAGATACCCAGAACAACTGAGGATAGTAGTATCCCGAAAACAGGAGGATTAAGTAAATCCAGGCATTCAGAGTGTTGAAATCCCCAGCCCTCTTCTCTGACATGAATCATCAAACACTGGCAGCAACGCCTTTACCCTCTAGTCAGAAGACCAGAAGTTCCCTCTCTAAAAGATCTGATTAGTCTGAAGACACAAGGAGATACTGACATTGGCACATCTAGGTCAGCGTACAGTGTTATCCTGTCAGGAGGCCCACCCAGGTATGTGGAGCATCACTTCCGCTTTCTAATCTCCTCCTCCTAAATAGAGCAGGCAGTCAAGGATTAGAGAGATTTAGGGAAAAATTGAATAGGAATAACAGAGCCAAAGTATGCAGTAAAAAAGTTAAACCTGAAGTAAACATTCTACACTGAAAGAAATGATTTGGGTGAAAAAGATAATCACAGAAAAGACATTATACCTAAAACAAAAAGGGGATGCTACAGTTTAAAAGAAATATTTGTAGAACAAAATAGCACTTTGGAAATTTAAAATATGACAGCAAAAATGAAAACCTCAATATATTACTTGAAAATAAAGTTGAGAAAAATCTCACATAAAGTAAAGTAAGAAGGTAAACACATCCAGGAGGTCCAACATCTATAAAACAGGATTCCCAAAGGCAAAAGGAAAGGAAAAGGAGAAAATCATCAGTGAAATCTTTCAAGAAATGAAGGACAGGAGTTTCTAGATTTAAAACACCCATCTAGTATAAGAGACACACACCAAAAACATATTACTTGAAATCTCAGGGAAATGATCTTTGGAGTGGAAGTAGGGAGGCATCCAAAAAGGATCATAAATTGGATGCTTTGGACATCTCCACAAAACACTGGAAGCCAGAAGGCAACTTTCTACTTAAGAAGGAAAAAGAATTCTAGCCTAATTTAGAAAAATATAGACTAATAAATAATCAATGTAAAGATAAAAATATTTTCATACACTCAAAATAAAAACACCCCAACTATCAATCTCCCAAACACTTTTCTTAAGAGATACTAGAGGCTACACCTTACCAACACAAAGGATTAAACTAAGAAGTCATGAGATGCAGAAAATAGAAAGCGTAGCTCCCCAGGGTGAGGTGAAGGGGAAATCCCAGGGTGGCAGCTGTGTACCAGGGAAGAAAGGCTTCCAGCCCAGTCTGCAACAGGTCAGAAGGCCCGTTGGCAAGACTGCTTCAAAAAAATGGACAATGAAAGGAAATGTGATGTGAATTAATATATCCAGAAAAGATTTACTCAATAAGTGAATAAGAAATTAAGTAAAAATAAACTCCCAAAAGAAACAAAAAAAGTATAAAATATAGAACAAGAACCATATTCCTCTGTGTGGTTTATTTATAAATTGTGTTTGCTGCTTCTGTTTTTTGTTTTTTGTTTTTTTTTGCAGTTTTTGGCTGGGGCTGGGTTCGAACCGGCCACCTCCAGCATATGGGGCCAGCGCTCTACCCCTTTGAGCTACAGGTGCCGTACAATATTTGCTTCTTAATAATTTAAAAACTAAGTGTTGCTACAACCCAAATCACTACATAATTTTATGGGGAGAATGAAAAGTATGAATCTGTGCATGCGCAATCCTTTGAGAAAGAATGTGAGAGAGAGACAGGGCAGAGAAATGAGCTCAATATATTCACATCTTTCATGGTGAGAAGTAATTAGCTAAAGCTAAGAAAAAAACACTCAGGAAATAGATATACCATCCTATTGTTTCAAGATGGAGATTATTACCAAAAAATCAGTTAAAAGATGCAAAGTAGAAGCTGGGTGTGGTGGCTCACACCAGTAATACTAGCACTCTGGGAGGCCAAGACAGGTGAATCCCTTGAGCTCAGGATTTCAAGATCAGCATGAGCAACAGCAAGACCTCATCTCTACTAAAAATAGAAAAATTAGCCAGATGTCACGGCAGGCACCTGTAGTCACAGATACTTGGGAGGCTAAGGCAGGAGGATCACTTGAACCCAAGAGTTTGAGGTTGCTGTGAGCTATAATGATGCCACTACTCTCTACCCAGGGTGCCAGAGTGAGACTCTGTCTCAAAAAAAAAAAAAAAAAAACAGATGGAAAGTAGTTGCCTCTGGAGAATGGGAAATAGGAAAGCAGGGGTCTGGGGACTGCTGTTTGTCTTAAGGAACTTCAGAACTACTGGACTTAATTACTTGTAAGCAAACATAAAAATACCTAGATTAAAAATTTAAAGGGTTTCTTTTATTCAGGACAGGGTTTTGGAACTCTCCAGTGCATTGAGTACTTCCAAATGGTGGATAGGAATATAGTATGCATTAGTTCCCAAACTTACTTGACTAAGAAAAAACATTTGTTTTTGTTTTTTTTTTTTTGTCTTTTGATTTTTATAGAGACTATCATAAGACTGGATGGGGGACAAGTTGGTTGATGCTAAATTTGAAGTGCTAAGTTCAAAATTGTGCCTACCTATTCCTAAAACACTATTTTTTTTTTAGTACAAAATGCTTACTGTGGCTCAATTCAATAATAAGGTTGTATTTGTTTCATTCAAATAATCCCTATAAAAAAGAAAGGTTTCTTATGAACTAAACCTAATTTCATGATGAAAACCACAAATGATGAAGTGATCAAGTTGAAGGTGAGGTTATTTCATTATTCGTCCCATGAGTAGGTACACTGTTGAGTGAATAACTTTTATTTTCGAAGACAACTGAATCAGGATGAGATGTTAAATAATAAATTAAGCCAAAGCTTTCCATAGCATTACCTTTTGCTTTTGCTTTCATGCTGTAACATGAGAACACATCAAATTACTACCCACACTGCTATTCTTTCATAAACAGAAGGCATTTTACGGGTGATGCACTCTCATAAAGACCAGGATTTTCAAAAGCATTATTTCTATTCACTATTATTTCCTACTCACCCTAAAGTCCTAGACATGCAAAAAGAGTTTTCTTTAGAAGACTCTGATCAGATTAAAAAATAGTAATGGGAGATGGCATGACTCTTAATATCCAAAGATTTGACAAGATCAGAGATCCTCCCTGTGAATGTTCTTTATTACAAAAGGAATAGAATTCTATCATGCTGAAACAATTTCAGTGAGGTAGAACCTATTTTAAATATTTTACAATGGTTTTGCTTAAAATTCACCAAGTTCATTAAAAAGTCAAGCATTTCAGCCCAATCAGCCACCTACATCGAAGGTGGGTGTCTGATCAAGTATGACCTGTTCCAGAATGAATTAGTGTTTTGAAAAATAATCCCTAGAATAAAAGTTATATATCATAGGCCTTTAAAGAAAAATAAAATATATATTTTCTAGTAGGAAGTAGATGGTATAAGCTCATAAATATTTTTGTTCTATTTGTGCTAGCAGACAATAAAAGCATGAAATATGAACCAGCTTAGCATAAATTTACCTTCACTGAAATTTTGTCTCTTTTTAAATAATTATGTATTCTCTTGCTTAATGAAATAAATAGCAACACTGGGAAACACTGGGTAAGAGCTAATGACTTAAAAGCCTCTAAAAAGACCCACCAAGATTTTTCATCAACCTTAGAAAATTAGTCATAGATTGATTATTAACCAGATACTTTGCTAGATTGTCTTTCAGCAAAGACAGAAAAAAGATTGTATTTGTTTAAATTAGGGGCCTAGCTGAATCACAGGGATGTGAGGGGCAAAAGCACTGAACACTATCACAGGCCAAACCATACTCTCTCCTCAGCTATAAGAGTGGTAAGGGCTAAGTTAAAACAGAAAGCCCTCCATCCATTCAATTTTATCACTTACCGCTAACCAAAGTCTAGCTGTGGTGTGGAAGGAAGGAAAAAGCAGTTTCTAAGAGATGTCATGGCTCCTGAGCCTTCTGCTTCTTACTCCCCGTAGGTACATCTTGGATAATCTGTCAATATCCAAGCACTCGGGCGGCTGGCTGCCATCTAAGAGTGATTCAGATGGTCCCAAAGCTGACTGTCCCTAAACTTTTTATTTCCATTTTTCATGGTTTTCTTTTAGTTAGCAATAGTTTCTTGTAATTGATATGACACTCAGAAACAACAGGTCCTTCTCAATAGGCTCTAGAAATCATCTATTTATAATTTTTCAGTTAATGCTTCATAATCATAGCCGTCACATGACACAGCTGCTTTTAGTCTCAAGTCACTTGCAGCCAAATACAAATGAATCTCAGTCAAATTCTGTTTGTCATAACTACCATTCGTTGTGCTCTTTGCCCTGATCCTGTCACTGTTAATAGTTCTACATGATTCAGACACTGATTTGGATACTTAAGGTCCTTTGATTGCATTTCCTTAACAAGAAATGGAAACTCACATGCCTGAAAATGAATAATCTAGAATATGTCATTAACATTCAGCTGACTCAGTTTTTAAACAAGAGCATTTGGAATGACCTTTAATTAAGCTGGAATCTATAAGATAAGATATTTGTTTATTTTATTTTTGAACATAGTATAAAATGCCAACAGCAGAGAGCATATTGTTTTTCTATGCTTTAATGTGCAAAATATCATGAATATTTAAAATAAAACAAATTTTGATAAATTTATAAGGAGGCAGAGGAAAAACTGCCCTGACAATTTTGTGTACACCATAGTTTAATAGGAAATATTATTAAGGATCTCACTTTGGCGCTCATTTGTGTTCTGGCAAACAAGTGAGTCTATATTTGATGACCCTCCACCCTCCAGAAACTTCAAGTCCAGGAAAGGAGGAACAGGCAGCTTCTGTGCATATTACTGTGTATATTACTTCTCAACTGAACTCTAGAGAGAAAAAAGGTTGGAGAAAAACTGGTCTTGAATATAAAGAGCAATTATCTGTATTTTTAAACCAAGAAACCAAGTTTCTCAGTCTGTATTAAAAAAAAAAATAGTATCTGCCTATCACTTTGTAGGGATCTCATAACAAGGTTTACATTTAATCTTGTTACAATAAGACAAGATTTATATGTACTTAAATATAACAAGGCTTATATTATAACAGAATCTTAGTGTTCAGGCAAGATTATTACCTAATTTAAAATACTTTTCTTTATGAAGGCAGAACATTTTAAAATAGCATCTTGAGTTCAGACTATGAAACAGTAGCTAAGTGCTGTAGCTCAGTAGTTAGTATGCTGGCCCTACAAAATAGGGGTGATGAGTTTGAACCTCACCTAGGCCTAATTAAGAAAAAAAAAAAAAAGAAAGAGAGAAAAACACTATGAAGCAGTCACTTGTAATCTTGTAATAAGTAACACTGGTTTTTATTATTCAAACAGTAATCAAAAATATAGACAAATTGGATTTCATGAAAATTAAAGAAGTCTGTTCATCAAAAGACAATATCAACAGGGTGAAAAGCAACCCACAAACTGGGAGAAAATATTTGCAATATATCATATACCTATTGAGAGACTAATCTTCAGAACATACATATATTTTTAAAACTTCTAAAACTCTGCAACAACAACAACAACAACAAAAAAAAACACACAAAAGACTTGAATAAACATTTCTCCAAATAAGATATACAAATGGCTAAAAGCACACAAAAAGATGCTTGATGTCACTAATAATTTGAGAAATGCAAATAAAAATCTATAAGATACCACTTCATACTCATTACGTAGGCTATCAAAAAATCCAGAAAATAAATAATAAGTGCTGGTATGGATAGGTAGAAATTGGAACCTTTGTTCCAATTTTTTGGAACTGTTGATGGGAATGTAAAATAATACAATCTATGTAGAAAACAATATGGCAGTTCCTCAAAAAATTAAAAGGTAGAATTTCAGTATAGTCCAGCAATTCAACTTCTGTGTTATATACCCCAAAAGATTAAAAACCAGACTTTAAGGAAATATTTGTCCACCCATGTTCATAGCAGCATTATTCACAATAGCTAAAAAGTGGAAGCAACCCAAGTATACTCAACAAATGAATGAATAAACAAATTGCTATACACATATAACAGAATATTATTTGGCCTTAAAAGAGAGGAAATTCGGACATAAGTTACAACACAGATGACCCTGAGGACGTCATGCTAAGTGAAATGAGACAGTCACAAAAATTCAAGTACTGTATGATGCCACTCATATGAGTTACTGAAAGCAGTCAAAGTCATATGAACAGACAGTAAAATAGTGGGTGCTAGTAGTTGGGGGGAGAGTGAAATGGGGAGTTATTGTTAATGGGTATAAATTTTCAGTTTTGAAGGATGGTACAAGTTATGGAGGTGAATGGTGGTGATGGCTGCACAACACCATGAATTAATTAATTAATTAATTAATCATTATTATTTTTTTTAGCCATCTTACTTCTGAACAGTAAATGATGTTGCCATAGTCAGTATTAATACTTTTAAGAAATTCCTGGAATGGGCAATGATTCAGTCTCGTGGGTCTTATGAAATTCACAGTCTTGATGACAATTTGTGTGACATCCATTTTTAAAGCTTTTGTGCATAAATTTTCTTGAATGTGTTATGCAATGATGACAACATATATGGCTCAATTTGCCATTTTTATTAGAGGTATTGATGATGAATATAATGTCACTGAGGAAATGTCTTCTTTAGTGCCATTAAAAGACATAACTACATCAAGAGATTTATACAAAACAGTAAAAAATACATTAAAGTGATTTTCTTTGTCCATTGTAATATATCTGATATAGTTACTGATGATGCCCTGCGATGATAGGTAAAGAGAGGGACTTGTACAATTAATAGAAGATGATGCAGTTGCTGCCCCAAACTCACATTTGATGAAGTATCATTGCATGTTAATTATTAATGAATCATAATTGAACAAGTCTATTCAGAAGTTCAAGGATATTAATAAAAATTCTATAAGTGCAACTCAGCAGATTAGAAGATTTGGTCTCCAAATGGCAAACTTAATGTAACATAATCAGCTACACTCAGAGTTAATACAAGATGTGTCAGAAAAAGAGGTGTCAAAAAAGACTATATGGATTTTGATTGGAGACACTGGTTGTGTTATTAATTGAAATGATTAAACTTTAAGAAGGAGTTGGTAAGTTTTCTTGTGAAAGGTCTTAGTTTTGAATAATATAAATTTGAAATATTTATTAGATACCAAATTGAAGTGTCCAGTAGGCTGCTGGATATATGGTTCTAAAATTCAGGTAAGATATCTAGGACAAAAGTAGATATTCAGGAGATAATGTTGTGGAGATTTCTTTTAAAGCCATGAAACTGAATTAGACCCTACTTTGTGAATTTAAATAGAAAAGACAAAAATTCTAAGTATTGAGTTGTGAAGTACTGTAACATTTAGATGCTATGTGGTGAGCAGGAAACAGAATATTCAACTCAGAAAATAGAGGCAGAAAAGTAGGAAGAAAAAGATATGACTATGGAAGCTTAGAATCCCAAGGAAGGACCCTCTTGTATCCATGTCTAGTGCTCATGTGTTCTCTTTCACTCTTGATAGATAGTAGATAGATAGATAGGTAATAGATAGATAGAAGATAAGAAGGATACATACACACATACATGTACCCAAAAAGACAAACATTCACATAGATATATATACACATATACACTAACACATATTTATATACACTAGATACAAACACATAAATGCATGCACATACAGTTTTAACATTTTAAAATGTCTTCAAATTAATAAGAAAAAGCCAACATTAAAGAAAAGTAGGGTTTAATAAGGACAGAAAATTTAATGGAGAAGAAATACAAATGTCTAATATAGAAGGAAAAAGATTCATAGCATCACTAGTATCCTAGCAAGGAAATGTTTGAGGTGCAAAACCATTGTTCTATAGTACTCTGTTTATGATGTTAGAACTGAAATCCTTTTATTTTTTAATTTATAAAAACATAAGGAGTACAGTTTTATTACATGGATATATTGTGTAACAGTGAGCCTGAGCTTTTAGTGTATGCATCACCTGAATAATGTACATTGTACTCATTACGTAATTCTCATTATTCACTCCTCTCCATTGTCTCACCTTTCGGAGACTCCCATGTTTATCATCCTGCCCTCTGTACCCATGCCTATACATTGTTTAGCTCCCACTTATGATTAAGAACTTGCAATATTTGACTTTCTGTTTCTGAATTGTTTCACTTAAGGTAATGGCCTGTGGTTCCACCCATGTTGCTGAAAAAGACATCATTTCATTTTTTTTGTAACTTAATAGTGTTCAATTTCATATATATAGATGACACTTCTTCTTTAGCCAATCACTTTTGATGGAGACATGTTGATTCAGTATCTTTATTATTGTGACTACTGTGGAAATAAACATACATACAAGTGCAAGTGCATTTTTTATAAAAAGATTTCTTTTCCTTTGGGTAAATACCCAGCAGTGGAAATTCTGGATTGAATGTTCATTCTACCTTTAGTTCTCTTAGAAATATCCATACTGTTTTCCATAAAAGTTATACTAATTTACATACCCACCAATAGTGTACCACCTATAAGCATTCTTTTTTCCCCTGCATCTTTGCCAACATTTGTTACTTTTTATGTTTTAGGAATATCCATTATGACTGCTATAAAATGAATGTTACTGTGGTTTTGATTTTCATTTCTCTAATGATTAGTGATGTTGAGCATTTTTTGTATGGTTGTTGACCATTTGCATATCTTCTTTTATGTATTTTATTTCTTTTTTCTTTTTTTTTTTTTTTTTTTTTGAGACAGAGTCTCACTTCATTGCTCTTGGTAGAAGCCAATGGCCTCACAGCTCACAGCGACCTCAAATGCTTGGGCTCAAGTGATTCTCTTGCCTCAGTATCCCAAGTAGCTGGGACAAGAGGTGCCCTCTGAAAGACCTGGCTATTTTTATAGATAAGGTCTTACTCTGGCTCAGGCTGGTATCAAACTTATGAGCTCAAGCAGTCCACCCATCTTGGTCTCCCAGAGTGCGAAGTTTACAGGCGTAAGCCACCACGCCCAGCCTGCATGTCTTCTTTTAAAAATAAATGTCTGTTCATTCTCTTTGCCCACTTGTTCATGGCATTTTTGGTTAGTGTGTTTGGTTGGTTTTTGTTGTTGTTGAGTTATTTGAGTTCTTTGTAAATTCTGGATATTAATCTCCTTTTGGTACATAATATTTGCAAATACTTTCTCCCATTATTCATATTGTTCACTCTGTTGATATTTCTTTCACTGAAATTCTGTAAACTACATTTCTTCTAGCTTTTTGTCACTTTCTGCCAACATGAGGTATTAGAGAAAGATGGAAAGTGTGGAGGAAATAAGAGTTCTTTTTTTTTCTTGCAATTATTTCTCATATCACTCAGCAACGTATTTGAATACATAGATGAATAACTCAAATAAGGAGAACATAGAGAAGAATAGAACACAAGGGAAACATTTAAAATTAGAAAATGATTAAAAAGAAACAAGTTTATCCTTTTTGGAATAGATAGTATGATTAATACAATTATGAGCAAAGTTTTTGAGCAATGTCTTATATTATCAAAAAATGGAAAACACTTTCATGTATAATATGATTAAATTAAAATACTACGTTCACTTGAGGGAATGTAAGATATTAAACTAATATTTATAAAACATTTACATTACTAATACAATAATTATTATGAAATATATTTTATTACATATTAAAGTACAAATGATTTAAATACTACAAAAAGACACACAGAAAAGTTTAAAAGGAAATATGTAAAGTGAAAATGGTAATTGTTTTGACCTTGAAAGATGATGAGTTGCCTTCTCTCTTTTGATATCTGTCAACTTTTGTTTATAATGTTTTTATAATGGTAAATGTTCAGTCTGTTGAAAAAGCATTTCCTTCTGGCTCTAGTGGAGACAAACATAGTTTGAGTTTTACCTAATATAGGCCCTACACATATTAGAGCCTCCATATGTGTACACCTGATTTGAAGGTATTTGGTTCAGATTTCTATCCTGTTACAAAGCTACATCTTCATTAAATTTCCTAAAAAGTCCCACCACACGGCCTGAGAGGTGCAGCACTTTGCCTCAACCCTAGTTTACAGGCCTGGCCCAGAAACATCTGACATAGGTGACTGAAGAACAAGTGTTAAGGGACTTTCTCTACTTGAAAACACCCTAAACCCCTAAATAATCCAACTCATCGGTACTGAATTACTGTGTTTGGGATTTTTATTCTGGATCCGTCTATCACGCTAGAGCATTTTTGAGTTTCTACTAATAAACCTAAAGTTTCTAATCTAAATCCTGCTCTGCATGGAAGAATGACGTTGTAGTCTTTCTTGAGAGTGTGTTCCCATCTCAGAGAATTCTGTGTGCCAACATGAGTGTTCTAGAAAAGTGAAAAGTTTTCAAAAGTCAATCTCTAAACTCCCTTTGCCTAACTGATAACTTTATGCTTACAAATATTGGTAAATATTGATTTCACTCTAAAAATCAAGAGTCATCCAACATCAGTATATAACTCCCAAGCTAGATTAGAATTCTATTATATATCCTCACAGCCTCTTATATCCGTCTTTCATGAAATATCCACAACTCTATGCATTTTCTCATGAACACTAAGCCAGTGTTAATCAAAAGTGATGGGATATGAAATAAACTACAGAAAATGAAGCAAGCATTTAGAAACTTCTATAGTAAACTTCTATTCCCATGCATTCAAATGCATGTATAGGGATCCTGTTGCATTGAATTAAATATAGGTGAATTGCTTAGAAATGCATAATGGTATCATATTCCAAACTGTGATATTTTAAGTTTACCTTATTATTTTTAATCTACAGATCTATGAAAACCTCTGAATGTGCAATAACTTTTTATAAATGTTCCTATAATTTAACTTTTATCAGAGGATTAAAGAGATGTTTCTATTTTAACATTATTAATTAAATTGAAAGTGTTAAGTACATAATTTGTATTATTTGTTTGAACATTAACATCACTTTTTGTAGGCAAGTGTTCAAGGAAAGTCATACTCTTTAAAAAATGTAGCAGGACAACAAAATAATAATATTGTAGTGATTTTGAATTATTGTCTACCAAAGTAATTTGTGTTATTTTGTAGAAGTACAATCCCTCATATACTGTGTTCAATTTTATAATTAAGGGTGAAGTGTGATCATGAGCAAATGATATTAAATGCTGAGATATGGCGATCATCAATGTTTGTTCTCCCAATTAAAAAAAAAAAAGTTTTCATTTAACTTACTAACATTAGCCTAACATTCTAATTTATTCTGCCTTCTGTATTCATAATAATCTTAACACTTTTTTCCAAGGAAAAAATGCACAAATTTTCAATGACACTTAAAAAGAACAAAAATATTTTATTATACATTTTATATTTTAATAGTTTTAATAAAAGTTTTACTTTGATATCAGCAATCTACGAAGAGTTTTCACTGAACACTTAGTGAATTTGACACAACAGACTACTTGTTAGCCATACAAGGAAAATCTGTTCAGGAGAGAATCGTGGATCTGGAATCTATCATTTTCATAGAAAAGTAATTAAAATTCAGTTGTACTTGCATAGGCTAAATTTTAGAAGACAAATAAATATTGAAAATACAGAACACTTGCTTCATTTTAGAAAAGAAAATAAAAGTATATATTGAGTTGGCTGAAATTCCTTTAAAATTCTCTTTTCTATTTTTCTAAACTTTTCCCTATAAGTATACTACATAGAACTTATGCTCATCAGTTTTCATATATAGCACCTACACTGGTACGATTTTACAGCAAATAAAAGACATGAATGTGATATTCTCTACATTAATTACCTATGTAACTGCATCAATGAACAGAATTGTTTAAATCATTTTTCCTTTTCCTATGATGCACTTTCCCTGATGATAATTTTCAAAGTTAACTTTATGTTCCTTAAAATCTGATATTAAAAAATTGAGGTCTATATTTTGATGTCTTTTCACCAGGTGATTCTTCTCATCACACAAATTTATTGTACCCTACAAAAGTATGCTAAGAATAGATGGAAGATAAAGTAAAAGTTCCTTTACAGACGGTTTGAGAAGCCTTGATCAAAATGGTCAGCTTCATAAGGATAGGAGCAAAACATGATGTTAATATTATCACCACATGTCTTATGCTGAATTCATGTCCTGGCATATAGTAGGTGCTGAATACATATATTTGACTGAATCAATCAAAGACTGGACAGAAAAATGAAAAAAAAAAAAAAAATCCATCAATAAATAAACTACAACCAAGGATTAGGAAGCAGTTAAGGATTGTGAAAAATAAGTTTTTCTTCACTGCTTAGTAAGTATCATGAAAATTAGAATGAGGTCCACATAGGTCAGTTGATTATATCATATTTCCAATAGCTAGAGGCAGGCAATGAAGACCATTCAGAGACTGAAATTGAACATAGGACTAATTGACTTCAAACTCATGTTCTTTATTTTACCAACACCCAACATTTCTAGTGTGGATTTGATGTAATTTCCTGTTTTATAGACCTATGTGACTTTTGCAATAGGGCTAAAAATGTAGATTCACTTAGTATAATTAATTCCCTTCATACAGTTTAAACTGTATAAGAAAGTTATAATTAATAATAACTATTCTAAAATGTTCATATAGGCAGATAAATACAAAAAAAGCCAAGAAAAGAAACTCATGTGCTAAGCATTGAACTAAAAACTTTTTAGATAACTGACTACTTTATCCTTGTAACAAAAAATATGAAAAAATGAGATCTACCACCCATAAAAATTTAGTCTCTTATGAAACATTTAGTATCACATATGTCTTACTAAAATGACGGATTAAAAAAAATTGCTTGAACCTATTGAAATAAAATATATCAAATCACTCCACTGCATTAAACTGTTGCAAAATAAAATTACGTATTATATCTGAGATGGAATCTGAATTCTGACTAAGACACACATCAGTTTTTCTAAAGAAATTAATTATTTGGCCCATTATTCTTCATTTTCTTTGTGTCTATTCTGCTTTATTAATGTCTCATAATTTCTTTCCATTTCCCCATCCCTTTTTTTAAGTTAATTTTAGCCCACATTATCACTAATTTCAATTACTGAAAGAGCCTCCTGAAAGGTTTTGGTTCTTGCTTCTTTGTAAAACATGCACCAGAGTGATCTTTTTAAAATGCAAATCAGATTAGAACATGTTGTAGCGTAATGTTTTGAATAGATTCTACTTGTTTTTAGTATTAAATCTAAAGCATTTAACATGGCAAAAAATGTATTATTACGTGGCCTTAATTTTTTCTCATTTTCCCCAGACTTAGTCAATACAACTATTTTCCAGGTTCAAAATATACCTGGAACTTTCTTTTCCTGTGAATTTTACATGACATTTCTTTTACATAGAATGTCCTTACCCATCTTTATTTCAAACTTATTAAATGCTGTTTTATACAAGTAGCTGCCTTGGCTCATCACCCCCACATCCTCAAATCTGGAACAAATTATTCTTGATACACACACACACATACATACACATACATATATATTAATA
Organism: Loris lydekkerianus; assembly: GCA_963574355.1. Taxonomy (NCBI): domain Eukaryota; kingdom Metazoa; phylum Chordata; class Mammalia; order Primates; family Lorisidae; genus Loris; species Loris lydekkerianus. The sequence goes on from CAUYPK010161724.1 coordinate 144,841, forward strand.
TACATACATGTATATACACATTCATTTATATATAAATAGAAAACACTAGTCTTACTCAATATTTACTGATCTCAGTATTAAAATATTTATTCTTTTTGATTATGAAATATTTTTTAAAATCCTTCATTCCCAGCGACTTGTATGTGGCAAATACATAACTGGTGCTTAACTGCTGAATGAAGACTGAAGGAAGGCAGAGTAACATCACAGGGGCAAATGGTCTTCCAGCACTCTTAAATCACATTTTTTTTAATTAGTATATTTTTCTGTGGTCCCTTGAATATTATGCAAATTACTTTCTGAATGTGCAATGACAACCACAATAGCTAGCCCCAAAGAGTTACTTTTTATTGGGACATTAAAAATTACTGCCTTGCAGAATAGGATTTTGGGTAATTTGGCAGTCTGTAGAGATTGCCAATTGAGGATGACTTTTTTCCTGCTGAAATCGGCACTCCTTCTATAACCCTGCTTTCTCATGTTATTACTGGGCTCATCAGGTTTCGTATATAGCACCTACACTGGTAAATTTTATTACCATGAAAATCTGCCATGCGTGGCATTCTAACTTGTCATTTGTATTATCTTACAGAAGAGGCAAAGCAAACGACTCAAATAGGTAAAGCATTGTTCATGCACAGCACTCTTATAATGACACACAGTTGTAAGATGTGCAATTAGATTTTATGGCACTAAGGTTGTGATTTATATTATCTGTAGAAAAGAAAAGAAAAAAACACTAGATGGGCAATAAAAATGGGACAACACCCTATCAAATAAATCTTAGCAATACACATTCAAACTGTCATATACGGAGACATAAAATACTTAGAAGACAGTATCACCAATGAAGTAATGGCTCATTGGCGTGCATGCTTGCTGAGAAAAGAACCCCTCTACCATGCTTTGCTTACAGGGTCAAACTAGCTATGGAATATTGCTAACACCATTCGGTCCAAATCAGATTTTTTTTTTTTTTTTTAAATAAGGAAGAACAAATGAATCTAAAAGCTTCCAGATTCATTTTGCTATCACTAATATTCTTGCACAGTCCCTCAGATGCTTCTTGTTTTGCAAGCACACATGTATTGATATTGCCAGATCAGCAAGAAAAGCCTATTGAATATATTCTGTTCTGCTCATTGTACATATTACATCTCACAGTATTTTAAGAATCACTCTCAATATTTCTATGTTTGCTTATCAGTGACAACCTTAGAATAAACGCTCTATTCCTTTGAGCAGTAAATATGTGTGCAATAAAATATGTGTGCAGTTTTTGAATCAAGACAGTCAGAAAACGATTTTAGTATCATTTTAGGATGACATAATTCTGCCTTTTTAAGAAGAAACATGTTCACTCCGCCTTCCTTGGTAAGTGTGTTCATAGACTACTTGTCCTACCTCCACTTCTAGAGTGTGGGTGTGTTGTCTCACGCTGTATTTATCCTCCCTCTGAACTATTCATAAGTTATTGCTCTCATTTTATATCACATATCACCATCTTCTGCACTGCATAGTAATGACCATTCACGTGTATATGAAAAACATACTAAAGCAGGGCATAAGAACTTTCAGGCCCAAGGAGGTGACCCATAGCCAATTTTTAGATTGATTCATTTAGCATATAATCCCAGGGACTGCATTCTTCTTCATATTTCTTTGTTTATCCTCTCCACTTCCTCACGCCATACACACACACACACACACACACACACACACACACATATACATTTTTTATTAACTCAACACTCTCTAGTAGCTCCTATCAAGAATATTTTACTGGATGTTACACTATACATGTTTTAGTATTCTAGAGTCTGTTAGAAAATGAATTCCATAAAATTGAGTAATTTTTATAGTATTTGTCACTTCTCTATCACTGATAGGGCAATAATTCTATGCAATAATTAATGCTTCATAAGTAATTTTCCAAAAATAAATCAATGAATGAAAAGGTGAATCCCAGGCTTTTTCTTCTATGGAGCCCTCCCTATCTAGCCCGTGCAGTACACTCGAGCGAGTATCTATGTGCTAATACATATTTACCACTTTTGGCCTTTATTCATTGAAATAGCTTACCTGTTGTAATGTATACTTCAAACATTAACACAAGGGCATTTTCCGTATTATGGGTAATCTAACTACAGTCTAAATATTCACAAATTACTTGGTATTAATTTTTGTGATGTGGCTTCTATGTTCCCTACCCCCCCAAAAAAAAAAAAATCTGGACTCCACTTTAGTCTTTGAGGTCTTATGAACCTCTGTGAGAATTTGTCTGTACCCATCATGTCTTGGGCTTAACAGTAAGTGTTACCCATTGACTTAAATGAGTATCTCAAATGAAGCCCCATGGAACATATGCTGTTGATGATCTAGTTTTCATTTTTCTTGCTGCAATGACTCATCCAATCCAGGATAGAAAAGAACAAAATGAAAAAAAAAAAACAAAAAACAAAGCACTACAAAACAAAACCCAAACTATCCATTGTATAGTCAAGTCACATTACTGATTAAATGTGTGAATATACAGTGAACCATAATAAAATTCAAATTTTCCCCTAACAGACTTAATTATTTTTCCCTCAAACCTGTTTATCTGTCAGCTATTTTGATAAACGTTTCAACTATAATGATGCAGAATTGTATGATGTATAGTCAGATTTTATGGCAAGGAAATTTTTATTTTCTCCTTCGGAAGGAAAGATATGGGACACTGGAAATGAGATAACAACTTATGAACATCAACAATGCAATTCAAACATCCAGACTGTGAAATAAGTACCCAGATCATACCCTTTTGAACCATATTTGAGGTCTGATAAACAATGGTCAAACATAAGAAAAATGTTCTCCTATGGATCAAGTAAAGGTATTGTATAGGACAAATCTTAAAAATAATAACAAATAGGGAAAAATACGAAAGATTTTCAATCTAATGATCCTCCAACATACATTAAAGGCACACTCTTATAATTGCAATATAATAGTTTTCACCTAAAGGCAAACATGATTGCTTTTAAGAGAAAGCATATTTATTTGGTAACAATGCATTGTAATGGGGATATCAAAGTAGCAAACGTATGCATCTGGCCAGCCACATGACCACTTCTGGCTGTGAGGAAGCCATGTTTGTCCTCAGAACATCCCAAACTTCTGGCTCAGTGACTGAACACAGGAACTGGAAGAATGCCTTCAAGACAAAAAAACGGGCTAGAGCATAGTTTCCTATGTTTTTTGCTTGAATCACTGCATCTTTTAAGTTTAAATTTTTTAAATTGAGATGGTGTCTCATTACTTTGCCCAGTCTGGTCTTGAACTTTTGGCCTAAAGTGATCCTGGGATTAAAGGTAAGAGCCATAGTGTCTAGACCCTCTCTCTATTTTTTTTAATATCAAATAAATATGAGAGTACATATGATTAAGTTGCATAGTTTGCCTATGTAAGGTTAAAATCTGGGTTGTGTTGTGCCCTTTATCCAAGCAGTGTGCAATAAAGATTGAGATAGATTTTCACTTAGCAATAGATCACCTATCATTGGCCTATCTAATTACCTATCTACAATTTATAGGATTGCACATTATACATATTAAGCATGTATTACATTTTATAAACGTTTGGGAACTGAGTAGACAGAAAGCCTGGGATTCCTCCAGCAGTAGCCAGACACAGGCCTACAGGCAGGTGGCTGGGGTGGGAGGGTCTGGGGCCCTGTGAGGGGGATCCAGGGTAGGAAATGGGTGTGCATTGGGAGGTCAGGCCTTACGTGTCCAGGAAAACCACGGGACTGGCTTCCTCATGCAGTCAATGCCTTTCTCTGAGACTCAGTGGAGTTTTATAAGATGGGTATGATTAGTCTCCCTCAAGGAGTGCATTATATAGGATTGCATATTACTCAATTCTTTCTTAGTAATCCTATTTAGGGGTTTCTTACAGAATTTAAAATGCTATGCTTAAGCTACAACACTGTAATTTTAGCCCCTCCAAATTTACTTACCCATACCTTTGTACACATCATTTCCTTTGTGTGGACAACTCTCTTTCCCACAAGCCCCCTCTCTTTCACATCTTAGGAAAAAATGTCACTTTCTTAGTGATTATTTCTTTGATCTCACAGACTAGGTTTCATCTCTTTTGTTTAGATTTTTCATCCTTAAACCTAACTCCTATCACACTTCCATTTATCTTTGATAAGTTAACCTAAATGAAATTAATTCCTTAGTGTTCACCTTATAATACCTTAAAATAAACACACAAGGTATCGCCCTATCATTAATAGCATCCTATAGTCATTTTCATATTTCTTTGACAGATTGTATCTAAACTTCTGTGTGAATATTTGATTTTGTTTCTTATAATTTGTAATCTCTATATTGCATCTATTTTGCTCACCATTTTATTTTCATTGCCTAGTAAAATTCCTGACATATTGGACGTGCTTAATAACATGTAATGAATGAATGAAAGAGTAGCAGCAAAGAGCATCATTGAAAATTTACTTTTGTATTCGTATAAAGGATTCACTCAAAATATGTTTCTAGACATAGAACTGTTTCCTAACAGCATCTGTGCATTTAAATTTTAATAGAAGGAACCAAATTTCCCAAGGAATTATATGCTATTACCTTGTTACTGTGCCTATTTCTGGTTTTCAGGGAATTATATTCTATCCAAGAGTCATACCAAGCTCACACCAAGTATTCATTATGATGATATTTCCAAGGGCTTAAGGGATCACTGAAACCAGTGTATGTGTGGGTAAAGCTCAATAGCACCTGTGATTAGTGGCTACTGTATGGGACAGCATAATTAATTATACCTAATACTCAAAAGCTTAATATAGCAAGCCTGGCTAGAAAAAAAATAAAAACTATACCTATTTCTTTTCAGGAAAAAGGAAATTTTCATTGTACTAATGAGTTAAGTAGTTCAGATAAAAATATATAAAAATGGGCAAAGAAAGCAGCATTTAAAGTATTAAATGCCTGCCTTAAATAAAATTATCTAAGTAAAACTTATGTAAGAATGCAAATATAGCTTTATAAGAAAGAGAAAAGTATGCCTGTATAGTGGTTTTCAGACTTGGATGCAGTTTGCAATCACGTGGGGAGCTTTTTAAAATTCAATGTCAAGTCTAAAAATCATATAAATTAGATCAGTTTCTCTCAGGATGTGACATAGGCATTGGGGCTTTTCCTCTAGCTATTCCACCGTGCATCCAGCCAAACCTATTATAGCATTTTTCAATTCCAGGGGAAAATCGTTAAAATCAGATATACCATAGGATAAAAGCAAATAACCCTTCTTTTTTTAATAATACAGCACCAAGTTATCTTTCCACAACACACGTTAATTATGACACTCTAAAAAGTTCATGAGTATCCCCATTTATTAGTAAACATTCTAAGGCCTTTGGCACCTTTGTTCACACCTAACTTTCCAATACTCAATCTAATGCACCCAGGACTCTAGAAATTAACCAGCTCAGTTTAGAAAATCCACACGATTAGATTTCTACTTCAAATGAAGTAATTAAATAGTATTATGCAGACTGAATTGCCAGGAGGAAAAAGAATGCATGAAGATCCACTGCAGGATGAAAATATAAAACAAAGGGAATTGGGTTTATAAGCGTTGCAGTAAAAAAAAAGAGAATAGGATTTACAAATGTTAGAATTTCTTATATAAACTTACTTTAAGAATGCATATATTAAAAAAAAGTCTCTTAGGGGTTGGACACAACTATGAGAAAGCTTTTATCTCTAACAAATGTGATCAGTGTAACCTAATTCTTTGTACCTGCAATGAATCCCAAATAATGAAAATAAATTAAAACAAACAAAAAATGAAATAACTCCAACATGTCTTCTTGACATGTACTCTTCACGTACCTGCTTGTGGGGAACAAGATCCATCTGTTACTTACACTTCCTCTGCCCCATGCTGAAGAGAGGATCAACATGAGGAACGAATTAGAGGTGACTCCAAAATTTCTAGTTTGGTTGACGCAGCAAAGTATATTGCCACAGAAAAGAAAGACATTGAGGAAGTTGAAAGAGAAAACATAGTTGACCTGGATTTTTAAAAGTTGATGAGTTTGCCTTTAGGGCATTTAAGAGAAAATAAAATGCATGTGATTGGTTGAAGATGCAAATATAAATTAATCTATGTTACATAATTTGGCTGTTTAGACATTTTCCCATTTTATACCTTTATTAATTTCATCTTTTTCCAAGTGATATGTAAGTTTCTTAAGCGTTTACACATGTAATTGTTCAGCTGAGTAAACTATAGTTAAATAAACTTAGTAATTACAATAGAATGACTTATTAGAATTATATTAGAATAACAATAAAATTGTTAGATATAGACAATGATGAAGTAATGCTTCCTGTAATTCTTCTGAGAAAATTACCCAGGTCCCTTATTAACATCACAACCAGAACTTGAAAGCTAAAATAAGCAGCATTCAAAGTGGGAAGTGTAGTTAACACATAGAAAGAGGGTTTATTTTTAAGAAACTGAACTGGCATTAGGCTCTGACTCTGTTACTTCATGGCCTGATTCCTCGGGGCAAGAAATGTCACAGCTTTTTCTTCTGTATAATGAAAATATCATTGTAGCTTCTATAATTTACTCAGGAGGGATAGAAGTAGGACATGTCAGCAGCTTCATCCAAAATGAATCCATTCCTCAGATCACAGACACAGAAAGAACAGCCAGCCAGTGTCTATGGGGCACCTGCACTTTCCAGCAGCACAGATGAATGGCAGGCAAGTCCCACGTAAGCAAGATACTGAAGTCCTCCCTTACCTAGGTTTTGCTTTCCCCGGTTTCAGTTACCTATAGTTAATAGCAGTTCAGAAACGTGAAAATTTGTAAAATTTCATATGGAAAATTCCAGAAATAAACAATTGATAAGTTTTAAATTGTATGTACTTCTGAGTGTTACGGTGATGTCTCATGCTGTCCTGTCCTGTTCTGTCCTGTCCAGGATGTGAATTATGCTGTTGTCTATTGTATCCATGAAGGGCATGGACCTGCCTGTTAGTCACTGAGCTGTTTAAATTATCAGCTCTGCTGATGGCAGTGTCACTTGTCAAGGGCAGTAGAAGCCTAATGCTGTGTCACAATGGCTGTGCCATTCACTTCATTTCATGTCACAACATGTAGAGTTTAACATCTGACATCATCACAAGAAGGGTAAGTATAATATAATGTATTTTGAGAAAGATGGAGAGAGACCACATTCACCTGGGTTTTATTACAGTATGTTGTTATAATTATTTTATTTTATTATCAGTTATTATTGCTAATCTCCTCTTATTTTGCCTAATTTATACATCAAAATTTACCAAAGTATGTACATGTAGGAAAATAACATAGTGTGTATTAGTGTTATCCATAGTTTCAAGCATGAACTAAGGGTCTTGGAAAGTATCCTGCAGAGATAAGGCTGGAGAGGTATAGTTAAGCATAAAGCTTGGCACATAACTTTTGTGGCACCAAACCAGAGTGAATTACAAGGAACACATTCATGTACTCGTGACTGAGAAATGGAGTTAAAGAAGTGTCCTCTTCTTCTTCATTATTTGAAGTAATAGTTAAGGCACTAACGGTAACTAAATAAAATTTTAGGTAGCAATTAATAATTTTAGAGTATACTATTGCTAAAAGAATGCACAGCAGAAGCAAAGAGTGATTACTAGAAAAAAGGAGAAAACATAAACTATGTATTATATGATTCCAACTCCAGAGTCAGAAGTGGTCAGTATGCACCTTTCAGTTTGCTTGGCCTGCCATAACAAAGTACCACAGCCTAACTGGGATAAATGGAAAGTATTTATTTTCTCACAGTTTTATAGACCAGAAGACCAAGATCAAGGTGCCATGTCAGCAGGGTTAGTTTCTGGAGAGGCCTTTCCCCTTGTCCAGCAGAGGGCTGCCTTCAAACTGTGTCCTCACATGCCATTTTTCTGTCTGCATTCACTGGATGTCTCTTCCTCTCCTTAGAAGGACTTGAGTGCTATTGAATTAGAGCTTCATCCTAATTACCTCATTTTCCCTTAATTACTTCTTTAAAGAACCAATCCCCAAATACTGTGACATTCTGGGGTACTCAGTATTATAGTTGCAGCATATGACTGGTGGCAAGGTGCTGGGCATAATTCAGCATATAAGTGTAAGAAAATTGGTTTAAAACCGAGACTGTTACTGCAAGTCCAGAAACACTGGTGAAAAATGTGGCAAATAAAAGAGATAGAGAAAGTGAGGTGAGACAGGCTTCCTGAAAAGCAGCCATAACTTAGTTCAACTTGGGGACTGGAAAAAGTGATTCTTGGATACCTTGGAGATATTCATGAGAATATTCATGAAATATAAGTAAAAAAATGAATAAGCTATGGGAAGCCTAAAACTGAACTAACACTTTTGAATAAAATATACATGTGTACACTCACATGATTAATATTTTTACAAAATTGAAAATAAAAATATCAAGACTATAAAATAAGTAAGAAAAATAAATTGACTATGTAAACTCAGTATCTTTATAATAACACTATGTAAAAATAACGCAGAAAAGTTATTCTTTCTTTTTCTAAAATGAATACTTAGGATAATCTAGGCTTTAATCTTGAAGAAAGCATTTCAACTTTAATTGATTCCAAAAGTGCATGTAAATTTAAAAGGGTGACAAATTTGTTTATATTAAAATCCAAAGACCTCTTTTTTACCCTTTATTATTAATGGACTAAGAAGACTGTACATTTTAAATAAGAATCTAAGCAAAGGGTGATGGATTTTTAAGTCTTCTCCCAGCAATGACAGAGTTTGACATATGAAACCTATTTGTCTTCATTACCTGTAAACAGTAAGAATAAAAATTCAATTTAGACAAATACGTTCATCTTACCAACAGACATATGTTTAGAGGCAGTGTGTGCATTCATGAATTTAGAATGAAAATAAACTGCTTAATCATAAAGTAAGTCTTTCCCACAGAACCCTCAGGGAACATAACCTATTTTCTGATCACCCTCTCACTTTTCTCTGAACTGGAGTTTGGTAGTTTTTTAAGTTTTTAGGTATATTAGAATATGTGGGTCTTTTCTTTTATAATAATCTTAGATGACACTAATAGGCATTTAATTTTGTATAAATTAATTTATATTTATTAATGGATATTTCTAACTAACTGACAGTTATAGCCTTTGAATATTATAATTGGGTCAAACACTGTGGGTTTAAAAAAATTAAAATTCCTCTGCAAATAACAGAAGCAGAAGATAAGCTAACTGAAAATAGAGAATTTATTTTCAAAATTACTATCAACTTAATGGATCTAAGGTAATGTTGGAATATAAATGCTATTGGAGAACATTTTACATAATTGAGTATGAATCTGTACCTAATGCAAAAAGCCCTCATGGGATTTATGAAAATTGAAATTGAAGTATCATGTGTCCAGATCTTATGAAAACCCCAGGAATTTATTTCTTTGTTACATCTTCCATTCCATGACTATTTCAAAGAAGAGGAATGGAAAAGGAATGGGTATGGGATATGTAGAAGAAAGTAGGAGGAAAGGGGTCAAAGGGATGAATAGGGAAGAAATAAGATAAGACTAGGATGGAGGAAACATGCACAGCTAGTAGTAAAATACTGGAGATGAAGTGGGAAAAAAATGTACAAGAAGAGAGTTGATAGAAGAATACCATCATCTTAATAGAAAGATAAAGAGGTATGATGGGTTGAGGAGAGAAGGTGAAAAATGAGAAACATGGAAAAAGGAGAAAGAAAGGAAAAAAATAAGTCAAGGAAAAAACATGTAAAGGAGAAAGAAGGAAGAAGAAAAAGAGAGAATAAATAGAAGTATGAAGAAGATGGAAATCAGTTGTGATTCATAGAGTATTTTCTATTTTCTGTCACTTTGACATCTATACCTATCCATAGTTTCAGTGAATTCTTTTTTTTTTTTTTTTTTTTTTTTTTTTTTAGACAGAGTATCACTTTATCACCCTTGGTAGAGTGCCCTGGTGTCACACAGCTTACAGCAACCTCCAGCTCTTGGGCTTAGGCGATTCTCTTGGCTCAGCCTCCTGAGTATCTGGAACTACAGACACCCACCACAATGCCTAGCTATTTTTTTTTTTTTTTGCAGTTTGGCCAGGGTGGGTTTGAACCCACCATCCTCCGTATATATGGGGTCGGTGCCCTACCCACTGAGCCACAGGCGCCACCCGTTTAAGTGAATTCTTACAACAAATCTATAAAATATGAATTAATGACTCCACAGTATAGAATTCAGGGGTCCTCAAACTGCGGCCCGCAGGCCACATGAGGCGGTGTGATTGTATTTGTTTCCATTATGTTTTTTTACTTCAAAATAAGATATGTGCAGTGTGCATAGGAAATTGTTCACAAACCAGCCTGTGCAAAAGCAGAAGCTCTAAAAAATAGCTGGGCATTGTGGCAGGAGCCTGTAGTCCCAGCTACTTGGGAGACTGAGGCAAGAGAATCACTTGAGCCCAAGGGTTTGAGGTTGCTGTGAGCTATGGCATTACGGCACTCTACCCAGTGTGACAAAGTGACACTCTGTCTTAAAATAAGTAATAATAATAATAGTACATAAAATATGCTCATGCATAGCTTATTGTGGTCAAAACCTTATAACAAATAATACCTGTTTCTCAGAATCTCTACTTAAAATATATTAAAGAAGAAAATAAAAAGAAATACTCTAAATTTTGAGAGTTTTCATTGGGAGATATAGAAATAAAATAGTTTAGGATGAAAAAATAAGTGTTTTTCTTAAACAATACCCTAAGTATACAAAAACATAAATTTTCCTTGGTATAAGTACAATTGAAAAAAAATTAGAAAATATGAGATATCTAAAATCTCCCTGACAGAAACAGAGAAGGGCAATGTATGCTTTTGTTGTAAGTAAATAAGAAATATGTTTTTTTTCAATTGTGGAAAGCATACATAGCTGTCCACACAGCTTAAACTCTATGAGAACAAAATAGAGAAGGATTTACTTTATTTCTTCTTGCTGACTGTATTGGTAACAGGATCTAAAATGATCTAATGTTCATCTGATAAGAGATTGCCTCAGGCAGCATGAATTTGACAAACCACATGGGTGTCAAGAATTGTCTCAGATGAATAATATCTTCCAATGTTCTAGCCATGGAGCCTCACGATGAGTAGGGGATGGATGATGGGATGAATTCTGTGCAATGAGACTAAAGAATTGAATTATGCCATATTCAATAGAAAGAGGAAAGAAGAGCACTTTGGTTACCTTATCATCACAGATTATAGCAACAGCTAGAGATCTGGGTGATACTGTACTGATCAAATAGTAACTGCAGAATACACAAATTTTATTTCTGTGTTTTATGATACAGACAAAATGACAGAAGGGCATCAACATTTTGGTGACTTCTTCCTGATATATGATGCACTACAATGCCTTGGAATATAAATGGAACATAGTAGAACATAAATGGTTCTAATTCCAAGTAGCCTAACTTTTAATATTTTTTTTCTGCTAATTCAAGGTTCCCAAGATGCCATTGAATTTTAGGCATTTGTTACACTATTTGGTTTTTCAGGAAAAGTCAAAATGAAAATGACAGAAATATGAAATTATATTCAAGCTTCTTTTGAGTAGTTGTATGACTTGATTTTATCTTTAATTATCATAATCAAAATGCTGGGGGGGTTTCTTTATTCTTTATTTATTTTATTTTTTTTTTTTTTTTGAGACAGAGTCTCAAGCTGTCACCGTGGATAAGAGTGCCGTGCTGTCACAGCTCACTGCAACCTCAAACTCTTGGGCTTAATCGATTCTCTTGCCTCAGCTTCCCAAGTAGCTGCCTGGCTATTTTGGGGGGTTGTAGTTGTCACTGTTGTTTGGCAGGCCAGGGCTGGATTTGAACCCGCCAGCTACGGTGTATGTGACTGGCTCCCTAGCCGCTGAGCTACAGGTGCCAAGCCAAAAATGTTGGTTTGATTTGCTTTCATAGGAATTTATTTTCTTCTGTGTCTAAAATACAAATCTTGAAAAATACATCATTATTTGACATAGTTATTTGGAAAGATACTAAATGTTTACTAAGATGGCACCATCATTAACATTATCACTAAGATATAGACTGTGGAGAAAAATATTTCTTTTTCTTCTTTGAAAGGTCTGGTGACTTTTGCTCAAAAATAGTAGGAGGTTTATTATATTTTTTAATTTTTTTAATAGATCATAATTGTGTACGTTACTACATTTATGATGTACAATGTGCTGACTTTATATACAATCTAGAATAAAAACTTTTTTTAAATAAAATGAGTAAAAGAACAATCTTCTAAGTGAATGCTTTTCATGATTACAAGTCACTTTTGTATGTTATAGACAGTAACTAATGACTATCACAGTCAATGGTGTACTAGTAAATGGCTGACTCTCAAAAATTAAAAAAAAAAAAAAAATGCCTGAGTTTAATCTAATTTCCACAAGCACTCCCACCATGGCATATTTCATGCTATAACTTGGCATCCCTGGAAGCAGAGTTGGAGAGAGTTGTGCACAGTTGGCTTCAATGAACTAGTATACGCCAGCTCCTGTGTATTACTGATCACATTGCGGTGATCGTTGGAAGACACACCACAAATTATAGATAGTAGAGATTAAACAAATACTCATTAAATCAAGCAAAATGTCTTGGTTTTTAAATTTCACTATATAAATATAAGTATAGATTTAAAATGGATCAAATAAGTAAATAGTTCATTATAAGTTAATATTTTTACTAATATAGACATTCTGTATTGGACTAATATGATACAACACCTATTACTATCCTTGAAAAATCCCTTACTCTATATATGTGAACTGATTTCAGTTTTGCAATAAGCTTATTCTCTGTCACTTTTATAACAATCTATTTAAGAACCTGAATAGTCACTCTTTCTTATTGTTTTTATCTATGTTCACAATTATTCCTAATGTATACTCAATCTGCTCAATGCACAACTACAGTTAATCTGTATCTATGCATATACTTATTTACCTATATACATACATGCTTACATGTACTTATTCATACCAATACCTACCTCATTTGTCCCCCCTTTTTAATTGATATCTGACATTTTGTTACCATGATGTCAAGCTTTGCTTGTAAATCGGCATTTGATCTAAACAATTTAACAAACCAATTAGGTATAATTAATGCATATATATACATTGGTTTCTGTCACAAATAAATATTAGATTTATTTTTGCTACTTGTGAAAAAGGTAAAAATTAAGTATAATGAATACCCTAAGCTCTTAAAATGCTCTCAGAGAATGCTAATGGAGGTTTAAAAGGTCAAATTTCTAATAGAGAAGATAAAATTCGTCAATTCACAATTAATTTCTTGATGATGGATTCAAATAACTATCCAAGGCCAAACATTTCTATCCTCTACCAATTTTCTTTCTCATAACTAAAAAATAATTACTTTAACAAAAGGCAGCAAATAAAAAAAAAATAACTAATATGAAGACAAAAACTAAAATCTCAGACTCAGAAAAGAAGAAATAGAAATAAAATTTGGGATAAGAGAATTACTGCAATTGGTCAGTTTCTTAGTTTGCAAAACAAACAAAAACATGTGATACCTACTCCTATCTTTTAAAGGAAAGAATTATTTTCCCCAGGTAACAAATACATTTTTTCCTGATGAACTCAAATGAGGAAATTTTTCCTGGAAAAACCTTAGGTAAGTGCCATCTCTAATAAAACATTGCCAGATAATCACTTGTTCATATGTTTGCAATTATAGTTTACACTATGTTTTGTCAATTTTTTCCATGCAGTATTCACTATCATAGTCCTAGACCTTCCTAATCATCAATAAAACCACACTTCTTGTCCTCAGTGAAAAAAAACTTGCTTTTACATTTATAAAAAGTGATGATTTTTCGATGTGATCAGAAGTACTTCTGTTGATAAACACTTTTGAAAAGTTGAAAAAAAAATCTTTTTTCAAGCTCTAGCTTTGTAACGTGAGAATGATCGTACAGAATGCAGCAGTGAGAAGTTTGTGGAATGATGTGAGAGCCATCCAGTAAAGTAACATGGACCAAATAACAAAATGTGGAAGACTATGGAGGAACATGGGTCAAGCTAGAGTTGACTCGAGAGAGCAGTGTTAATTGTTAATTGCAATAGTCATTTTTATCTTCAGCCTTACATTTGTATTTCTTTTATTCTCCTTTGTCTTTCTTCTCCTATCATGGAACTCTTCCTTTCTCTTCTATATTACTAAACATTGCCAGAGCTTTCTGATCTTCAGTCAGACATATTTATATTTAAAAAACAATTGATCATCTGATTTGAATTTAACTATGTCCCAAATTATCATTTGTAAAGTTCAGCAATCCTAATTTAATGACAATTGCATGTGAGCAATTAGCCTTGTACATCGCACCAGATTTGAATATGCCAGAGAAACTTTAGAACTTTGAAATTTTACTTTACCTACTCTTACCTACTCCTGGGATATTATTGTTGTCAAAGAAAAAAGATATAGTAAGTTTTTTTCTTTGACCAGGGGCTCACTCTGTTGCTCATGGTAGTGTGCGGTGGAATGATCATTGCTTACAGCAGCCTCAACCTCCTGGACCCAAAGGATCCTCCCATCTCTGCCTCCCGAATAGCTGGGAATATATTATATGGCACCAGGTTTGGCTAATGTTTTATTTTCATATTTCAAGAGGTAGGATCTTGTTCTGTTGCCCAGGCTCGTCTCAAACTCCTGCCCTCATGCAATTTTCCCACTTTTGTCTCCCAAAGATTAATTAGGCCAGACTATTTCCTCAATGTATCACAATTCTCTGCTACAAAAAAAATAGTGATGAAGAGAAAAAGCTAATAATACATTTCAAAATTTTGAAAACTGCCATAAATTATAATAGTCTGAAAGTTTTGTATTTTATGGGGATAGATGCAAGGCTTGATGGTTAATATATCAGGTCTCGAGCCAGAATGCCTCTGCCCTTTACCAGATGTATTAATTTTTCTAGCTGATTTATCTTTTTCCCCCTCAGTTTCAATATTTATAAAGTGACAATATTGATAATGGTAAATAAATACTAATGATGATAATAATATATATCATTGAATTTTTATAAGAATTAAATTAATACATGACAAGTTCATGGAACAGTTTCTGACACACAGTAATTAATTAATATTAGAAGGTATTTAATGTGCCCTTTCTTCAAGGCCTTGTGATATGTGCATTTTTATATATTGTTGCTAAATGTGTTTTCGAGCAACCTTGAAAATAAGAACAATAAACACTCATGCCTTCTCCTTTTATGGAAACCTCAGAATGATTTAGAATTAGCATCTGAATATAGAAACAGTTTAATATTGAAATATGTACACATATATGTATACACACAGGTTAGGATGTATGTATATATTCCTACCTGCCATCAGCTGAGAGGGACATGATGCAATAAAACTTCGGTAGTAACAAGTGTACCTAGCTCCAGGCATTTCTAATACCATCTCTAATAAAAGGAACCAGAATCCTTGAAGAGACAGCTGCTTGTAGGAACAGGAAAGAAATAAGATAATGATCTTGCCATCTTGTACTGCCAGAAAATGAAGAGGTACACAGTAAAAGAGAGGGACAAGAAAGTAACATACTAATGGGATATATCAAACAGACACAAAAAGGAACTGAGAGAGTGCCCAGCAGCAAGTGCAGGGCAATTTAAACAACAGAATAGTTTGGGGGTATAACCCAAAGTAAATTGAATATTCATGATCAAGTATTAACATAAGTACATGATGGAACATATAAGTAAAAGAACAGGAAAAGGTGAGTTACTATTGTAGGAGAATTTCAAATCATTTGTATACATTTCCCACCATTGAGGAGGTCTAGCAGAACTCTTCTCGCTGTGATGTGTGGGCTCTACGTAATTACTTCTTTCCAAAGAGTATGGTATAAATGATTGGGATACACAGAACTTCACAAGGGAGAAAACTGACAAACACAACTGCGGTGAGTGACCGAAAGTTAACGTGAACAGTGATAAGCCACACTCATTGTATCTATCCCTGATTCGATATAATGAGAATGACATTTCACTTCCCCAAAGTTGATGATCACAGTGTAATTATGAGAAAAATATCAAATATACATCAGCACCAGCTGGAGTACAGAAAATACCTGTTCCATATTATTGAAAACTGTCAAGGTCTTCAGGAACAAGAAACATCCTAGAAACAATCATAGACAGGAAGAATCTAAAGAAATATGATGGCTTCTTGTCATGTGGTATGCTGAGTGTGACTGTAGAACAAACAGCGACATTGTATACAATGAAAGCAATCTGAATGAAGTATAGATTTCTGTTAATAAAAAAGTGCTGGTACAGTTTCAGTAATTGTGAACCATATAGTCCTAAAGAGGACCATTAGTTGAAAACTGCCATATTGGTATAAATATATATATATATATTTCTCATATATAGATAGATAGATATAAACTCACACATACACACATAAACACACACATACACACACATTTTTGTTCAAAAAGACAGCATGGTAGTGAGAATGATAAATAAAAAATAAATCGGATTTTTAGTTTTGTAGTTTGGGCCATATTTCTTATATAATATGAAGTATTAAGTAAAAAATTAAATTAATTTTTGTCATCCTAATTATATAAACACTTTACTCTTCTTTAAACCTAAATTGAACCCTAAACTAACTTTTTTACTTTAAAATTTGCATTTTGTCTTATTTGTATAGTAACACCAGCTTAGACAATTCCATGACACCGATGGTGTAAGGCAAGAAAAACACTACCCCTCCCCACCGACACACAAATACCACACATTATTGGCAGGTTTTCAATATATTAGAAAGATTTTTTGGATTCTTCCAAAACTTACATCTGAATTTTTGAGAGAATTTTTGCTTTGTGATTTGTATTGTAATATTATGAGGATGGAAACAAAGATGCTCCTAACAACTAAGAAACAGATTTTGCTGGTTCTGTTACCTCTTTACACAGACGGCTATTAGTCTTCCCTGGTGCCTCGCACTCTAGTACCGCAGTGCCCTTGTTTTATATTTGAAATTCTGATACAAAATAATGTTGAAATGGCTGAGGGGAATCATTTGTAGCTGTTTTATTGCCTCACATGGGAGAAAATAGCAAAATAAATCAACAAAGCAAATGTGTTACTAAACGAAGTGCAAACAGCACTTATGAATGATGAAAATAATGACATGGGATTTAAAGCTACTTATCTTTATAATGACTTTTCTTATAGGAATTCTAACACCTGCCCATCCAGGTGAATAGAAACAAAAGTCACCTTTGAACAAACTCTTTCCATTAACATTTTTGCCGATGACTTAATAAAGGTCCTAGTTTAGAGTATGCAATTTTACATGTATTCTGAAGTTTACCTTGTTTTAGTGTCCTATGAAAATTATGCTATTATGAGAGCTTACTTTGGCCAAAAGAATTATTTTTAAAGTGTCATATAGAGATATACTTTTACCCATACTCTTCTCTTTCAATATTGCTCTTCCTATTGCAGTTGTGATTTACTCCCCCCAAACAGCAAAAATAAATTATGTACAGTTATAATTTGTTGAAGTGCACATATTACATGAAATAACTATGCATAATTTTCCAAGGAGAGACTATGAAATTTTCATGTTAACTTCAGCACCATGTGCTAATTTACTCCTGGAGTCTACATTTGTTGACTGCAAGAAAGTTTATATATATATATATATATATATATATATATATATATACTATATATTAAATCATAGCTGTGTACATTAATGCAGTCATGGGGCACCATATACTGGTTTTATAGACTGTTTGACACATTTTCATCACACTGGTTAACACAGCCTTCCTGGCATTTTCTTACTTATTGTGTTAAGACATTTATATTCTACATTTACTAAGTTTCACATGTACCCTTATAAGAGGGATGGGCGGAGGGAGAGTGATTGGTGGGATTGCAAGAAAGTTTTCTATGTAGATGTTTCCTCCATCGGTCCTCCCCTAAATCATCTACACACATACACACACACACGCACACATACAACATACACACATGCATATACAGGCATACCTTGTTTTATTACACTTCATTTCACTTCTCAGAGATTGCATTTTTTATAAATTAAAAGTTTGCAGCAAGCCTCAGTTGGGCAAGACTATTGTGCCATTCTTCAAACAGCATGTGCTCATTCATATCTCTGTTACATTTAGGTAATTCTCACAATATTTCAAACATTTTTATCTTTGCTATGTCTGTTACGGGGGTCTGTGGTCAGTGAGTAATCTTTGACTTTACCATTGCAGTTGTTTGGGGGATCCACAAACCACACCCACGTACCACGGTGAACTTAATTGATAAATATCGCGTGTGTTCTGACTTGCTGTTTCCCCTCTCATCCGTTTCTTATCCTTTTCCTCAGACCTCCATACTGTGTTCCTTGGGACATAATACTATTGAAATTAGGGCAATTAATAGCCCTAAAATGGCATGTAAGAGGTTAAGTGAGAGAAAGAATTGTACATCTCTCAATTTAAACAATTTATCTTACTGAGAAGTGCATGTGGAAAGGTAAAATAGGCCGAAGGCTAGAACTAAACAATTAGCCCAGTTGTAAACACATAGGAAAAGTTCTTAAATTAAATATGCTACTCCAATGAACACACAATTGATAGGAAAATGGAACAGCCTTATCACTGATACGGAGACAACATTCCTTTACTGCTGAAAGCAGTAAGAACAATGCAGAGGAAAAGTTTGAAGTGAGCAAGGTTGGGTCCCAAGTTTTAAGGAAAAGATGACATCTCTGTGACATAAAAGTGTAAAGTGAGGGACGGCGCCTGTGGTTCGAAAGAGTAGGGCGCTGGACCCATATTGCAGAGGTGGTGGGCTCAAACTCAGCCACGGCCAAAAAAAAAAAAAAAAAAAAGTGTAAAGTGAATCTGCAAATGTCGATGTCAAAACTGACGCAAGTCGTTCAGAAGATCTAGGTTAGATGATTGATTATGTGGCTACACAAAACACCAGATTTTCACTGCAGACCAGTCTCCCAAAATACTGGAAAAAGATACCACAGAGAATTTTCATAACTAGACATGAAAAGTCAATACTTAGCTTCCCAGCCTCAAAAACACAACTGATTCTTGTGTTTGAAGCTGATGCAGCTGGTGACTTTACATTGAAGCCACTGCTCTCATTCTAAAAATTCTAAGCTCTTATTAGTTATGTTAAATGCACTCTGTGCTCTCTAAATGGAAAATAAGGCCGGGCTGACAACACACCATCCAGGAGCTCTGATGGAGACATACAAGGAGATAACTGTGTTTTCTTGTCTTCTAATACAACATTAACCTGCAGCCCATGGATCCAGGAGTAATTTCAACTTTCAAGTCTTTTTATTTAAAAAGTGCATTGTGTAAGGCCATAGATAGTTATTTATTTGATGTAGCTGGGAAAGTACAATGAAAACCTTCTGAAAAGCAGTCACCATTGTAGATGCCACTAAGAACATTTGTGATTCCTGGAGGGAGGTCAAAACATCAACATTAATAGGAGTTTGGAAGAAATTGATTTGAACTTTCACGGATGACTTTGAGGGGTTCAGTACTTAGAGACAAATAACTACAAATGTGGTGAAAATAGAAAGAGTAAGAAATTGAAGTGAAGCATGAATATAAGACTTTTATATTCACTAAAAGATAAAGAAAATGTATAAATCTCTTTATTCAATATTCAGTTTATGGTGGTGGTCTGAAACCAAATCCACAGTATTTACAGGTGTGCCTGCTGTACATAAGTCTCCACAGAGAATGCTCATGGGAGATGCAGAGATGGATGCACTGGAAAAACAGGAACAATCCCCCTCTACCGATAAAATCTAGAGAAGGAAGGGATCTAGGAATGTGCTTAAAACAATCAAAAACTTCCAAAGAAGTGTTGCCGGTGGATGCAAGTAAAGTGAGGGCTGCTGTCCTCCTTATTTTACTCACAGAGGAATGTATTAGAAAATTCTGCCATCTGCACAGGCCAAAGGCTGGAGATAGGACAAGTGCTGACCTGTGTGGTTATTTAGTTTAAAACATCTTCTGTTTTTAGTTTTAGGTTAATGTGAGGGTAAAGACAATAAAGTAACAATATTTGAATTTGTTGGGTCGAGTTCAACTTGTAGTTGTATCCCACACCCAAGGGTGTCCCATACACCACTACATTGTGCCCATTAAGTGGGAGCACCCTAATCATCCCTCCTCCCTTCTCCTCCTTTGTTCCCGCTCCCCTCTTCTCAAATTGAACTAAGTTTTACTGCTATGTGAGCGCAAATTAGATCATCTGTTGCTTTTGTATTAGTAACGAGTACATTGGATATTTGCTTTTCCATTCTTGTGATAATTATTTACTAAGAATGTGTTCCAACTCCATCCATCTTGATACAAAAGACATAAAGTCTCCATCATTTTCTTAAGGCTTAATCCATGGTATACATATATCACAGTGTGCTAATCCATTCCTGAGTTGATGGGCATTTAGGTTGTTTGCACATATGGGAGATTGTTAATTGAGATGCAATAAACAGTCTAGTGTAAATGTCTTTATGATAAAATGATTTTTTTCTTCAGGGTAGATGCCCAGTGGTGGGATTTTAGGATCAAATGGGACATCTAATTTGAGAATTCTCCATACTTCTTTCCAAAGAGACTGTATTAATCTGCAGTTCTATCAATAGTGTCCCCCTCTCTCCACATCAGCATCTGCAACTTTGGGACTTGTGATGTGGACTAATCTTATTAGCTATATTTGTATAAATTTTGAGAAATACAGTCAGACACTCTGTCTTCAAATACCTAGAAGGCAAAATTCTGAGCAACTTGCAATTACCAGTTATTTCAAAAAGAGAGGCTGAAGAAGAAGCCTAACAGACTCCTATCAATCATTGAGGGAATCAGGTTAAGTGCCTGTAGGGTAGAGAAATTATTGCATGTGGCAATCATCTTGATTAGAGCTTATCTAAATTGGTTGAAGAAACATATCCAGATCTTCTGGGGGGAAAAAAGCCCTTATTGTTAAAAAATAAACATGTCCAATGAACAGAGATATAAGCACAGAACAGAAAAGTGGAAGAGATTTGGTAAGTAAATATTTAGAGGTAACTTTCCTGAATTCAAGATAGCACAGATCTATATTAACATTACACCAACTCCAGACAATGCTTCTGTAAATTACTGAACAAGATAAACACACGGACATATGAAAATAAATGAAATTGTGAGACTTATTTATAGGTACTTCAAAAATAAGGATTTTAATAAGAATAAGATAACAACATAAAGAATTATGAGAACAACAGTCAGAAAATTGCAAAAAAACTTGGAATCTGCAACAAATGTTTCTCTTCATATTCTTCATTTGAACTCTTATTCTGAAGATGCTATGTTTTACAAATTACGATAAATAATTTACTTTATAAACAAATCATAGATAATTTAATATGTAAAACATAATATATATATATATATATATATATATATATCATCTTTAGAATAGAGTTCAAATGAAAAGAGAATCATAGAAGACATGATAAAATACTCAGGCCTTCAGAAAAGAAAAGGTGAAAGAAGAGGAAAGCTACACAAAATAATGAGAATTCTACAGTAAATACTTCTAACAGCTTTGGTAGGAAAAGTGGGCCTGTATAAGAAAAGTAAACAAACAAAAAAAAATAGAAAATAAAATAGATATGGAATGAATAGATATAATAGAAAAAGTTGTAACATATAGTAGATCTAAAAAGTGCTTAATTAAATGTTCTTAAATAATAAAATATGGAGGAGGAACATATTAAAAGGTAAAAGACTTATTGTTTAAAAAATTTTATTATTATTAGGAGTACATAATAGTTTCATATTTATAGGGTACATGTGATGTTGATAAATTAATCAAAACAGGGTAATTGTTATATCCATCACCTCAGGCATTTAACATTTCTTTGTGTTAGAAACATTCCAATTCTTTTAGTTACTTAAAAATATATCTCAACATATTGTTGATGATAGTTATATATAATGAATAATATTTGATAGAATATTTATTTTAAAAATATGAAAACAAGCTGCAGTCAAATGTGCATCATATGCCAGGATGAGTTGATACAGAACAATCTTCAGAACAATCTAATGAAGTTATTTGACATTGAGAACAATAGACACCTTGTGGGCACCTGGCCTAAACTTTGTCATAATACAAGAATGAATTTAGCTACATTTATGGCAATGGGCAGTGTCAAAACAAGGTAAATCAGTGAACAAAATAATCATTGGAGGATGGGGAGAATAGTATGAGGCAATTGATTCTTTCTCAAGTTCTAGGTAATGTAGAAAGAAAAGAATCATTCTCCAAGGCTTAAACATTTATGAAAATCAATCAATTAGACATTCTTGTAAACAACATAAACTTGAATTCCACCAAAGACAAATTGAAGAAAAGATCTGGAAAAGTAACATGAATAACAGCAAAAAAGTACTGGTAATGACGAGGTCATCATAAAACAAGAGGAAAAAGAAACATGGTAATGTTTTGATGTGACCCTAAATTCACTGCAACCTATGAAATGAAGAAATATTAATATATCCTACCAAATTTAGGAAGTAAGATAATGAAAGCTACTTGGAATATTGCGAATATAGCAATTTTTCTCCTGTGTTTGATGTTCAAGAGAACCTGCATAATAAAGAATAATTAGGTTCTAGATATTTGATATAAAATTTAGATCATAAAGGTAAACTGTGGGAACTAAGACAATAAAGCACTAATCTCACTGGTGAATTATTTGGTATTGGTCTCAGTGAAAATCTGTTCATTTTTCATAAGAGAAGATTAATAGAATCTTTCTAAACTTGATAAAGGCTAAAAGTGGATTAAATATCTCATTAACTATTGTAAAGAGAATAAACATATTACTAAAAACAATAGCAAGCTTTAAAGAATAGTGGAAGAATGAAAATGGAAATTCAGAGAAAACATTGTGTTGCCCAGATCCCAATTCATATCTAAATATGTATGTTTTTAGTTACTCTTGCTGAATATCACATTTTGTTGATATTTAATGTAATGAATATTTTCCTTAATTATGGATAACAGAGACAAGTCACCTTGAAAAAATGTATTCTTTTTTCAGTAGTAAATTTTTTATAAACTTTTTAATTGTTTTTTTGTTCCTAACCCTGTGTATATCTAAGACTACATTTGTTGTTGGGTTTTGCTATCGTGCAGAATTATTTTATAGACCACATACTTAAAAGTCACTTGTTTATCCTTGGAAAATTAAATTATTCTGTAGGGTTGAGGAGGAATGAATAATTTTAGTACCCTGAAGCTGTCATTTTTTTTTCAATAGAAGAAAATTAATTTACCTAGTCCAAGCCAAATTGAAGACTTAAAAGGTGTAGTTCAAAATTAGGCATTGACACTACAATTCCCCCAAGGGTTTCTTTTGATATTCCTTTTTTTTTTTTTTTTTTTTTTGTCACTGATAAGTCTGTGTGATTTAACACACCCAAGTCATAACACACTCTTGCCGTCTTCTCCTTGTTAATTTGCCCGATTACAGAGCTTCAGGGTTCCTGATTGATAGAAAGAAATTTTCACATGAGAATGGAGTTATGATGGAGGTATTCTTACTTCTAATTAGAAAGAAGTTCTCAGGAGGTAGAGCAATGTCATTTTGATATATTAGTTGCAAGCACATGGATCTATGGCTAAACACAGAGTTTCAAAATCAAGGTTGGCTAATATTAATAGTATTACTGTATCAGAAGGTTAACTGTTATCAGGTGAATTAAATTTCTCAATCTGACCCATATTAAAATAGCTAGAATAATTCCTATTTGAAGTTTTTAAATAGTTTATCTATTCACAATTTTTACAAAAAAATATTCTCAGAGATATTGCCACTTGCACTTTATCACAATACTGGTTTAGTTGCAGACAGCTTTTTAGAGTGGGGTCTTTAGAGTGATATTTGCTGATATCCTTGGTGTGTGCAAGAAAATCAGAGTGAGAATGAAATACTGGAATATATAAAATTTCAATTGCAGGTATGTTTAAAAGTGAATGTTAGAGAGCCATCATAGCATTTATTTAATTCATATATAGATAGGTAGCTACATCAACTGGAAAAAATTGCTCAATTTTTAATAACATTTAAAAAATATTATCTGGTAGATAATTATGGAAGCAAAGGATGCTAGATTCATGCTACTGCTTGTATGCTATTTTGTAGATTATGAAGAAAATCTTTAAGGCTTTCTTTTCAATTTATATGATAAAAAGTTCAAAGCAACATAAAAACTAAAAGATAAAACACAATGAAAGTCCATATATTGTATCTCTCAGCCATATTCTCAAATCGCTGTTATTTTGCCACATTTCCTTCAGTGCTCTCTCTCTTAAACACACACACAACAACAATTTGCTGAAGAATTTGAAATTTGCAGATATATTAATGCACTGCACCTACTTAACTAAACCCTTCAGCATGTATCTCACGAGAAAAATATTTTCTGTTGTACCAAAATATCATTTACATAAAAAGGCATTAACTTAATAAAATAAAATAATTGTTCATATTTATTCTGAGTTTCTTGAAACTGTTGTGTCCTGTGAAGAAGTCCTATGTCAAACGAATTTCCTTTATTTTGCACATGACGTTATTTTTGTTTAATGTCCAAAATGATGTCATTTTCTTTAACTATCAGATATATATTATACACTTTTTGTCATAATTTATACCATTATGATGTATTTTGTTTTAAAAGTACGTTTTTGGAGCTATGAAAACAATATCAACACAATAAATACATACTACTAGGAAGCCCAATGATTTCCTACTTTACTTCACACCAAAAAAATCTACAGGAAATATATGATTGTTTAAATCAGTAATATTTGGATTATATTTTAAGTACCCCTTGTGTGTTCTACAATCACTAGTGTAAGAACGAATCTTTCTAATCCTAATCAAACTAAAGCTCTTAAATCTACTTTAAGGAAATAGCAAGATTTCTCACTTTCCAGATACTTATTTTAATTTGTATAAAATAATGTGCTTTGTAACTTTGATTACATGAATTAATTATGGAGATGGCATATTTTTTCAAAAGAAGTCAAGTAGAAAATTCTGCATAATCTCCTTTCTGTCTCTGATTAATTTTAGAAACAGTGCATCAAACTTTTCTTTCAAAACCTGCGAATTAGATAACTTGGCCCCCCAGTAAGGGGAGTTTGATGTACTATGTCGGTGGCGGTCTATCTAAAAGACACGGAAGTATTATGAAGATATATACTTCTTATGCTTTTTTAAGTTTATTGCATTGGCTTGAATGTCTGAAATTATGGCTTAAAATACTGTTATTGTGTGTATAACTGCCAGTTTCCTAGGTTTAGTGAAAATTATACTGCCGTTTCATTGTTAATGATGTTGTTACATTGTGCACACTGTGGTGGCCATGAAAAGGAACCTTTCAAAACTCCCACTGCAGGAGAGTAATTGACCAAGTGCCACAGCTGCTGTGCTCTGAAATTCACATCCATGTTTGTGCTGAGAGTATGCTCCCCAGGCAATAGCACAAGCAAGAGAGAGGTATTAAGACAGCTCTGTTTCTGAATGAAAAGAGACTCTTCGTAAATTCAGCATGATTCAAGAACTCCCTTCTTTTTAACTTTATGCAATATCAACTTTATAATTCATAATTTCATTTTTATTTAGTTATTTTGATTCTTTTTTCCTAGGGATATAAAACTTTATAGACTTAAATGGGACATGTTAAATATTTTCTCACGCTTAACAAATTTTATTATTCATTTAAGCATCCTTCAAAGTATATTTAATTTCTGGGCCCCACCGAGACAGACTATTGCTCCATCGTATTTCTCTAACTACAACAAATCTCTTGGCTAAAACACACAGAGCAACTACCAGAAGACCCTGGAAGGCCAATCAAAGGATGGAGACTGGATAAGGTGTTCATGCTTATATATAAAACGCCAGGAAAAAAATGAATGATTTTTTTTTTCTTTTAAAAACTTTTCTTATTTCTTATTTCTATATATACTAGCCTGGGCACTATAGGCATACCCAAAGAAGAAGTGTGAATGGACACAGATAGAAAAAGCCCTTCTCACAAAATCTACTCTCAAAAAAAATTCACTTTTTTTAGTTAGAAAATTGGGAAGAATGAGGGCTCATTTGGGGTGGGATGGCATTAGACTTTCCTTACCAATTCCAGTTTATGAACCAACAAATAAATGATTCCTTTCCCTTTCAACCAGGATGAGAGGGACACATCACCCCTTCTTCATCATTGTGCAATTCCTATAAGCTGGGCCATGTAGATTCTCAAAAACCTAAAAATTTAGGAAAAAGGACAAAGCTCCAAATTCACCTATGTCTGTAGTCTTGGTTATACATCCTGCAAGATAAAATATCGGAGATAGTTTACAGAAGCTAAAGCACCTGTACTGTAGCCAGTACAACAGAAAGGGGATAAGCTACTGATTTAAGACATAGGGAGTGACAACGTTTTAAAATAAATATTTTAATTTTTTTAATTATTAAATCATCATGGAGGCTGGGGCTGGGTTTGAACCTGCCACCTCCAGCATATGGAGATGGCACTCTACTCCTTTGAGTGAAGGTGTGGAATCCTCAAGAAATTTCACATGATACCAATATGAACAGCAAAAAGGCTTTGAACACTAAACTACATTGGAGACAACTGCCTAAGCTTCAGATTATCTGTCGCATGGGGCAAATGTTAGACAGGACAGAGCAACACTGTAAAGGGCTAAAAACAATCATGATACCGAAAACATACCCTGCAGAAACTGAGTAGCCTATACTTCAATGGATTTTCTGCCTGCTGAGACAAAAGTTAGGTATTCTCCAAAATATTTAAATGGGACTGAGAGATTCATAATATTATATTCAAAATGCACAAGGTATGTTCCAAAATTATCTGCCATACAAAGAGGCAAAAGAACCCAGACCCTCAACCGAATAGACAACCAACAGAAAGAATCTCTAACTTTATAATTTTCTATACTTACTTTATATTAACATTAATATACCAAATTAATATTACATAAAATATTCATTCAAAGTTAATTATGTAAAAGTTGGCAGGTATAGTATAGTCACTACAGAAATCACGAATAACTTATACAGAAGGATACATGGTTAAAAATTCAACAGATAAAAATCTGAAAATATTTAAATGATACAAAAGGAAGAGGGAAAGAAGAAACAAAAAAGGAAAGAAAAAGAGATAGGGCAAATAAATAAAAATTTAGATATAAAATAATTATATGAATAAAATAATTAAATATAAATATTCAAAATGTGATATTTAAAGAAAATTGACAGTTTAGATTAATTTTAAAAAACTATACATCCTTTACAACAAACCTATAAAAGTGATACACGACAAACCTACAGCCAATATCATACTTAGTGGAGGAGAGTTGAAAGTATTTTCTCTGCAAACTGAACCAAGACAAAGATGCTCACTTTCACCACTTCTGTTCAACAACAGCACTAGAAGCCCACCTAGCCAGAGCAATCAACCATGAGGATGATATAAGGTAAAAGCAAATTAGAAAAGAGAAGGTGAAATTATTCTTTTCTTTCTTTCTTTTTTCTTCTTCTTCTTTTTTTTTTTTTTGTTTACTATATTATCTTGTATCTTGGAAAACATAAACATTTCAGCAAAAGACTCCATGAATTGCTAAATTAATTCCTCTAATTCTCAGGTTACACAAATAGGTTCCATTTTTCAAATAACAGTCAACCTGATATTTAGATTAAGAAATCAATACCATTTATAATAGCAAAGTAAAATATATCTAGGAATGCACCTGACCTAGGAGGAGACACAAGAACTACAAACCACTAATGAGAGAAATTATTGATAACTTACACAAATGAATAAATATCCCATGCTCATGGATCAGACAAATAAACATTGTTAAAATGTCTATAATGTTCAAGGTAATTTATAGATTCAGTGCAATTCCTATATAAAACTCAGTGTCATTTTTCACAGAATTAGAAAAAAAAAAAGCATACTAAATTTCATATTGGATAAAAAAGGACCCTAAATAGCCACAGCATTCCTAAGGGGGAAAAAATCTGGAAGCATCACATTGCCTGACTTAGAAAGTTATTGAAACTAAAACAACATGATGCTGGTATAAAAGTGGGCAAATCAATAGAACAGAATAGAGAACTCAGAAATAAAACCATGTAACTAAAACCAACAGGTCTTCAACAAATCAGGCAAAACCATACACTGTAGGAAGGATATGTATTCAATAAATGGTACTAGGAAAATTGTATTGGAGCCACATACTGAAAAATTAAACTGGATCCATAGCTTCTGCCATAAAAAGATATTAACTCAAGATGGATTAAAAATTTAAATATAAGCCTGACACTGTACTAATTCAAATAGGAAACAGGAAAAACTCTTTCAGACGTTGGCAAATAATTTATGACCAAACCCCCAAGCCAAAGGCAAACAAACATAGAAAAAAAAAAAAAAATGCTAGAAGTCACAATCATCAGGGACATGTAAGTTAAAACCACCATGAGTTACTACCTTACCACTGTCAGAATGCACAATATTTGGTGGTCTGGATGTGATGAAAGGAAACACATACTATGGGTGGGAATATAATTTCATACAACCTCTGTGAAATCAGTATGGAGATTTTACAAAAAAACTTAAAGTATATCTATTTGCTTCAGCATTCCCACCTCTGAGTATTGGCCTAAAGGCAAATAAGTTGTTAGGTCAAAAAGACACATGCACTCCTATGTTTATCACAGCACGATTCACAATTGCAAAAATGTGAAATCAATCTTTGTGCCCATCTACTGGTAAGTGGATAAATAAAATGGGGTATATGTACATGTATATACCATGGGATATTACTCAGTCTTTAAAAAAGAATGAAATCATGTATTTTTTTCCAGCACCTTGAGTGGAGCTAGAGACCATTATTCTAAGTGAATATCTCAGAAACAGAAAAATAAATACTGTATGTACTCATAAGTGGTAGGTAAACAATGATTATACGTGTATATACAGAAAGGCATAATGGACTTTGGAGACTTAACAGGTGGAAGGGTGGATATATGGTTAAAAAGTGGTTGTAAGTGGTAGGTAAACAGTGATTATACGTATATATACAGAAAGGCATAATGGATTTGGAGACTTAACAGGTGGAAGGGTGAGAGAGAATGGGGATTAAAAACCACCTATCAGGTACAATGTCCTCTATTTAGTTGACAGGTACACTAAAAGTTCTGACTTCACCACTATATAATTCATCCATGTAAGAATAAACCACTTCTCCCTCCAAATTTACTTAAATAAAAATAAATAAAATTAAATTAATGTACTTGAAATATAATGATGTCAATAGTATAGAAACAAAAAAATGGAAAGATATATCATGAAAGTGCTGTCCTATAGCTGCAATTACTATAGCACTTGCAGACAATGTAAAATAGAATAAGAAAAACAGACCAATAAAAGCAGACACAATATAATGATACAATTCACAAGGGCTGTGCTATGATTTGGATATTTGATCTTCCAAACCTCCTGATGAAATTTAATTCCCATTGTTGAAGGTGGGTCCTACAAAGAGGTGTTTTGGTCACGGGGGTGCATCCCTGATGATTTGATTAATGCTGTCCCAGCGGGTAAGGTGTAAGTTGTCACTCTATTCAATGCACGGACATCCCCCACGACCTGGTCAGCCCAGCACATTTCCTCTCGTGTTCTCTCTCTTGCCATATGATCTCTGCATGTGCTATCTGCCTTTTGCCTCTTTCCTTCTGAGTGGAAGCAGCCTCAACTCATCGTCAGAAACAGATGCCAGTGCTGTGCTTCCCTTCCTGTACAGCCTGAAGAACCATGAGCCAAATAAACCTTTCTTTATAAATTACTCAGCCGTGGGAATTCTTTTATAGCAACATAAATGGGACTAAGATACCCACAAAGATCCAGCAGTATTAAAAGTACTTGAATCTTAAAACATAGCTTCAAAATGCATAGAATAAAATACCAATAGACTATAAGAAGAAAGAAACACATCTGCAGGTATACATGGAGAATCCAATGCTTTTCTCTGAATAATTGAGAGAACAAGTAGTGAAAAATGAGGGAGGATAAAGAAGACTTGCACAACACCAAATAAATAATCTAACCTAACCGATATTCTACCAAAGCGGAATAAACATTCTTTCCACTTGTGTGTGGACAATTCACCAAAATAGAATGTATACGTGGTTCCAGCAACAAATATCATCAATTTTCTTGTATTCAAAAATTCTCAGGGTATGGTCTCTAAAAAAAATTGAACAAGACATTGAAATTGGATATCTAGAAAAGTCCCAAATATTTGGAAACACATTATTAAATATCTATGAGTCAAAGAGGGTCATGTTTTCCAAAGAAACTAGAAAAATGTGGTTTTCCTCATATTGTGTAAAATAAAACAAAAGCAGGGCTTAGGGGATATTTTCCAAAGTTGAATTCTTGTACAAGAAAAGATGAAAAGTTTCAACAAATTCGACTATGAAGAGCAAAATAAACACAAAGGAAGAAGAAAAGGGGAATAATAAAGATACAAAGAGAAACCAAGGAAGAATATCGATTATACAAGAAGCGATTCTATGAAAAAACAATAAATAAGCCTCTAATCAAATGGACAAATAAAGAGCCTGGAGACAAATTACCATTACCGGAATCAATAAAGGGGATATCACCACTGATGATAAAGACATGAAAATAGTAAGTAATACTATATATGAATCTACACACATGGATGTGACAATTCAGATGAAATGTACCATTATTATTATTATTATTATTGTTATTATTATTTTTGGGCAGGTTACAGCACAACTCCTTAAAGAAGAAAAAAGTTATTCAAATAGGTCTGTATGTTTTTATAAACAGAAATCTATGGTCAAAACTCCCCCCCCCAAAAAAAAAAAAAAAAATGTGGCAAAGTGCAATGGCTCACAGCAGTTCAGGAGTTCAAAACCAGCCTGAACAATATAGTGAGACCCCATCTCTGCAAAAAGTTAAAAAAGAAAAAATAGCCACACATGGCGGTGCATACCTATAGTCCCATCTACTTGACAGGCAGGGGTAAGGAGATTCCTTAAGCTCAGAGTTTGAGGTTTTACTGAGTTACGATGATGCCACTGTTCTCAGCCCAGGCAACTGAGTGAAACCCTACCTCAAAAATAAACTCCAGGCCCTGATGGTTACTAAGCATTTATTGAAGAAAGAAAAGCACCATTTTTAGTATAGAAAGAACCCTATTCTTTATTAAAGAATACAAAAGTATCAACAAAATATTAACAAATCTAACCCAGCAATACATAAAAACAGTTAATATAACCCAAACGAGGGAGATTTGTTTTAGGAATATAAGACTAGTTCCACACTTAAAAAACCAAAATAATGTAATTAACTACATTAAAAGAATTAATAAGAAAATCCCAAGTAATTATATCAATAAATGCAGCAAAATTACTTGTCAAATTCAATATTGATTCTCAATAAAACTTCTCAGTTTTTTGCGAGATAAAAGGTTACTGTTTCAATTTGATTAAAGGCATAGACAGTGTTTAAGTGTGTGTATAAAATCTTCAAAGAACAAAGGAACATTTAGGGCTGAGAACTGAACGCTATTTCCCAATGATGAGGAACTAGTCAATTTTGATCCATAAAATATTTCAGTAACTGCAATAAAGTAAAACAAACAAAAAAAGGCATTCAGAG
This sequence comes from Loris lydekkerianus, assembly GCA_963574355.1. NCBI lineage: Eukaryota > Metazoa > Chordata > Mammalia > Primates > Lorisidae > Loris > Loris lydekkerianus. The sequence goes on from CAUYPK010161724.1 coordinate 176,802, forward strand.
AGGAAGAGATCAAGTTATTCTTTTCCATACATGATGTGATTCCTTTCGTAAAAATTCTACAAAATTCCTCTTATAACCATTAAGAGAATTAGTGAGTTAACAGGATACAAAATTAAAATACAAAAATCAATCATATTTCTATACTTTAGCAATGATTGTTTAGAAACTTTTTTTTTTTTTTTTTTGCAGTTTTTGGCCGGGGTTGGGTTTGAACCCGCCACCTCCAGCATATAGGGCTGGCACCCTACCCCTTTAAGCCACAGGCGCCACCCTGTTTGGAAACAATTTTTATAAGAATATCATTCAAAAATTAATATTTGGGAATGGATCTAACTAAATATATGTAGTGTTTTTCTTGGAAAACCACAAAACATGAATTAAAAAATATAAAAGAAGATCAAAACATTTTGTGTTTAACATATGTAAAGACACACTGGGTTTTTGGATTAGAAGAAATAATATAGCAAATATGGTAATTCCCCTTGCAATGATCTTTGGATTTAAATCAATACCATTAAAAATCTTGGAAGAAATCTTTGATATACATGTTTATTCTTACTGTCTGTAGCTCTTACTTAGATTCTCTTAACTCTGACTTGCGCAGACTAGAAGCTTTTACTTTGGATGAAGTCTGATTAACTTTTTAATTGCCCTTTTCACATCATATGAAAGAAATCTACTTCATCAAACTTGGGAAGATGTTCCACACATATTTCACTCTATTTTTTGTATATACAAAGTTTGGTATACTTAGAGGTTCCTAGTTTTGTAGGATACCTAGGCTTAAGACAGTTGTTGAGAAATTAATATTGAGTTTTGTATCTTTCAAAATGCAGTTGAACATACTGATGCAACTATTTCTGCAATTTTCTCTTTGATACTATTGATTCATATGTCTCTCCTGTGGTAAATACCACCATATCTTCACCACTTTTTATAGGTAAGTCTTAAATCATATTGGGTGTGGTCCTCCAATTTTTTCCTTTTACAAAAATTTTTTGGCTATTCTTGTGTCTACATTTTTCCAAGTTTTTGAGTCAGTTTTTATCTAATACACATATTTACAAATACACGTAATTTTGCAAATTAAAAATCAAACTCATCAGGGCTTATTCCCTACTATGTAAAGAAATCAAATTGACAGAAAATAATGTAATCTGGAAAATAAGAATGTAAGATCTAAATGTCAAAAATTAATAGAAATGCAATGTTTAATTGCCTTATTCTGTGGACTGTGTAGAAATTATTGACTTTAATTATCAAGACCTTAAGAAAGCATGTCCTTCAAAGTTTAAATGTTCTATCTTGAGATTCAGAGGTTAATCCTATAAAGTTTACTCAGACAGAATAAGGCAAGACAGGGAAATGAAAGAAGGCCCACGGACCTAAGAATAGTATTTTCAGATTGGCATACCAAGTAGGTAGCAAAGACTCATCTTCAACAGTGAGTGGCACACCAAGTTGACTGAAATCTCTCATCTGAATTTTGGGGGGAAAAAAGGTCAGTGTCATAGTCCAAATACCACATCTAGTATAGCATAGTGAGTGGAGTATAAGAATTCCTAAAAAGATTCTCTCAAAATTGGATAGAGATCTTTCCTAGCAAAGGAGGCCATAAACTTGAATTAAAGGTAGAACTCAGGTAATTATGGACTGTGGCTAGACCAGGCATTTACTTAACAAGTCACCCCAAATAGAACTAGGAAGAAATGGCCTGATGGGAGAAATAAAGAAAGAAACCTCACGTAAGAACAGCAAAGACATAACAGAGGTATGATGATGCAAGGGAAAAAGTAGAACTGAGGATTTGATGCTGTAGATCAGATTATACCCACAGGCTAACCTACATCAGTGTGATTGTGAAGATGACTCACACTTGTCCATCTGCAAACGTGGAGTGGAGGTAGTCTGATTTGTTAGGTGTTATTCATCTCATATTCATGTGGATTCCACAAATGGTAGAGCTGGTAAGTGGGGAGAAGAGTCAGCACGATTTAAGTTTTTTTCTGAAGAAAGACATAAGGGCAAATGAAGCAGGATTGACAACCTGACTCCCAAATGCTGTTTGCCTTCTCTTGAGCTGCTTATGCAATTACAGCTGCTCCATACAAGTTCCACTTTCTGAATGTCTTATTTTTTTAAAGCACACATTAAGTCATCAGGTATAGTAAATGACATGGAGAAATCTATTTGGCAGGAAATGAAGCTGCATAATCTCGGTGCAGAAAAGTATATAACCCTATTACTTAATTGAATTTATAAATGTGACATTTGTAGATCATAAGAAAAACAGGGAAATGCAGCATACTTTCTTTATCTTTCAGTGTAATTCTAGGGCATGAATATTTTTGATAAATTCCCTATATTTTTATTTCACCCAGGAATAAAAAATGATTATAATACACTCTAGTTGCTATACTTTGGTATTTGCTATCATTACGCATACACTGATTATAACGCATACTCCTAGAACTCAGATTTCCCTTTAGAATAGTCTTTACCCAGCAAGATTGTGTTTTACTTCTGCATCAAGGTATGTGTTTGGTCTTCTATCACATCCACTCAGACGTTTAGCAATTATTTCAGTAGACACACATTGAATATAAACTAGGTGCTTCAAAAGTTCACATCTATCCAAAAGATAAAAATTAATATTTATTTTTAATCTGTATTTGCAAAAGAGTACAGAAAATTATATGACTAATAACAATATTAAAATAAACTTGAAAAATCAAGTGTCATTATTCTTTATGAAAGAACACAGGTGTTTTGAATGCAAACATTACATAATGACATTCATAAAATATGATGTCCTTGGAATATTGACAGTGAATATAGGACTCATACGTAAAAAAAGGTATAAATATTTACATATGAAAATGGACAATTAAGTTCATAAACTCATCCTAAAAAAATATTAAATGCCTCATTACTGAAAATCACTGGGTCACCTTCAAAGTACTTCCCTTGGGAAGTTATGCTCTGATGCCAGTGCCTGGTTCACTCTTCAAAGCAATTTTGGAACTCTTTTTTTGAAATGGATATCAAAACCGTCATTGTATTACCCTCAATGTCTTGAATGTCATCAAAATATCTTCCTTTCAATATTTCCTTTATTTTTGGATAAATAAATGTCTTGGGGTCCAGATCCAGGAGGCTGTTTCAATACAGTTATTTGTTTAGTGACTAAAAAGTCCTCATAGACAGTGATGTGTGAGTTTATGCATTGTTGTGATGCAAGAGCTATGAGTGGTTGGCCAAGATTTTTAGTTAAGATTTCCTAACACTTTTTCTTTTGATGTTGACTTGTCTACTATGCTTCTCACAGTCAGCTGATAATTTTGACACACAATTTGCTAAATTTTTGCAATGCTGCCATCAAGTCTGCCTGTTACTGACTGTCCTGACCTCTCTTCATCAGTGATGCTTTCTTTCCCTTCAGAAAAATGTTTAATCTATTGGTAGACTGCCATTTTCTTCATAGCTTAATTGCCATAAATTTGGACTACCAATATGCCTGATGTCACTTCCATTCTTGGTAAGTTTAACAAGAAATTTAAAAATGTTTCTTTATTGCTTTAATTCACGCACCTACGTTGTTGCAAAGGTACACAAAAACATAGCAATAATGAATGCCACTCAGCCACATGTCGACATGAACACAGCCTGGGACACTGATACCAAGGTTATGAAACCTTACTGAGATGTTTATACAGTGCTGCCAACATCACAGCTCACCATGAGAAGTTCACAGACTTAATTGTCAGACCTTATGTATTTAAGGGTGAGACTTGTAACCCAAGTAATTACATGTTTTGTCTTTAATTCAGGAATTCTGCGACTTAAGGTATCATCAATGAAACTGTATTACAACAACTTGTCAGCTTGCAAATAAGGCAAAATCTCAAACACTTCAGGAGTTCTTGACAGACTACTTGACTTTATTCTAGGTATGTGATCAAAGACACATAAACTTAGATTAAAACCTTACCAACTATGTAAATGCCACTTAAGTTCCAATACATTCTTTGTATATTCTATTAAATGTGTGATTTGAAGATGATGATAATGGTGATAAAAAGTTACTTTGTTAACGCTTTCCATACATTTTAAGTGTATCACATGTATTAACATATTCAAACCTTACAATAACCCTTCCAGTTAGGTATTATACCTATTTACAGATTGAAACAAACCGAGTAATCAACAAGTTTTCCAAGTTCACATCACTAGTCAAGTAAGATCAAGGATTCAAATCCAGATAGTTGAGTCTTAAATGTATCCAATTACCTACTTTTGTGCTTTGCTTTCCTTCCCAGAATGAACTCTTTTTAGTAACTATTGTATAGTATCTTTTTAGTAACTATGTCTGTAGGTCATTTTCATAAATAAAGTTACAAAGTATGAATACTCAAAGAAATTGATAGCTGGTGGGACTGTCTAATTCTTATAGAACTTGTAAAATCTTAAGGGACAGATACAGGATTTTATGTGTTTAATTATGAACAAAACAGTACAACAAAATGATTTTTTTTTTCAATTAATAACTAGCATGTAAAGAATAAGAAAAATTTAAGAAATAAGAAGAACAATAAGGAAAACAGGAGGAAAGAAGGGAAGGAAAGAAAGAAGATGGGATGAAAGAAAGGAAGGGAGGAATGAAGGCAGAAAGAAATTCACTGTTATTCAAAGGTAGCAATTATGAAAAGACTACAGAATAAATAACAAGTGTAAATTGGTGTTTTTCTTTTGAAAGTATATCGTGTCTTTTCAAAAGAATTGGAAATAGAAGTTGATCTACTTTGCTGCATAAGTTATACATTGATACTTAGGAATTCAAGTGAAAATAACATTTGGGAAAGACATCCACTTTATGAAAAAATGATTTTTAAGAAACTAATATGTACCAGTAAAAATATGAAACACTGTGCAGTAAAAAATAAAATAAATATTATAGTGGCAAGACTGCACGTGACAATTTTGCTGAAATTAATCAGTCTTCCATCATCATAACTGGATAACTTAGTGCTGCAAAGATATATGTGAAAAAAGAGATTGTTAATCAAATATAACATATATCTATAGATGTGCCATAAATTAAAACTTTAGTTGGACTTTTCTTTTTGAGTGTTGATACAAAAGGTTAAAAATTTCTTTTTGTGGTCAAGATATTTAGAAAATTTATCAATCTTTTACCATTTAGCGACACTGAATTTCTGCATTAGGATGATAATAAAAGAGGATTGTAATAATAGCATATATTTATGTCATTTAAACTTAGTATCAGGATAGAAGGACTATATCTAAGCACAGCCTACCTCCTCTGAATGTTCCCACCTTACCTACTTAAATCTTCTAATTTTCCTTTTGCTTATACATTCTATCTTTTTATTTGTCCTAAATTGCACAACTGTTGAATGTTCTGGGGGAATTTTATTTTATCAAACGACTATTTTTTACCATTATTGCATTGAGATTAAATTAAAACTTTGGCATAATGGCATTTAAATTAGTTTAATTTTATTTTGATTTAAACTGAGATTATTTACATACCAAATTGGTAGTGGAAAAGATATAGCCCCTTTTAAGATTTTTAAGATTCTGAAAGTTGGAACACGATTTATCAATATGAATCGTCTATCCAGGGCGTCCAACTCCAGCTGTTGGTAAAGGTATAGTGACTAATACATGATCCTTGATATCTAATGAATTATGATCAAATTAGAAGTAGATCTGAACTGAAAAGAGTAGCACACCAATAGAAATACAGGATAAAAAAACTGGTGTTTAGGAATAACTGACCTCTGGGTACTCTCAAATCTGAGGAGTTGATAGGATGTACCTGACAAGTAGTACAGGTTTAGGTTTCACAAAGTAAAATAGCTGGAATTCTTTTTTAGAAAATATTTAAAAAATAAAAATTTCTTTAAAAAAATCAACCGGTATAAAATAGAAGTCATAATATATATTGGACCTCTGATGTAGGACTGTTCTCTACTAGGAACAGTAATAGTGTAACTTGGGAACACTTAATGTAAATACATTTTATAAATTTTAGTATTAAATAAAATTTGTTCTTTATGACCCGTTTCTCCATGAGCCAGCGATACTAAAAAAAAATAAGCTGCACTAACATCTGGCTCGTTTAAAAAAGTTTTTAGTGATGTAAATGAAAGGATTCTGGTATTGGGAAGGAATATGCACAAAAAGCTCCAAAGGCAGTGTCATTTATAGGGCATTGCATATACAAAAAGGAGGGCCAACTTTTCAAATGTGGAATCAATAAAGTAAAGTCTATATATGATTTTTTTTTTTTTTAGTGAAAACAGGCAACAATGATTAAAACTGTGTTTTCTGTGAAATTTTTACTTCCTATTTCTAGGTACTGAGTAATCCACATCTTCTTAAAGCATTTTAATGTGTGCTGTAAATATATGTGCATATTCACAGGTGTAGACATATCTAATCAATTTGTAAGAATGCATCCACTTCTTCCTAAAATGCAGTTATATGAATGTTCTACTCACTCTAAATTTTTTTCAAATGCAAGATCAGACAACACAATTTTAACTCTTTAGAGAATTGAGACAGCAAAATAGCAAGTAACCTCAGATCTAACAAAGGCCGGTAGTACTCCCCATAAGAAGAGATGGGTTATTCAGACTGGGACCTGGGACGAAACTAGGGACATGATGGAAGCACATAAGCAGCAGCAAGGTAAAATGATAAGAAACTGCTAACAGGAGAGGTTGAGCAAGCATGACAGTGTGGAGGTCCTGGAGACATAGACAGGAAACCGTTTAGAAACTCATGGGCCCTGTAACAAGGATCTCCACCAAATGCAGTTAAAAAGCCCAAACTATTTGCAAAAGATTATGGAGGCACAAGAGACCAGGAAAAAAACCTCCATTTGCGGTACAGGTGTTGGAGAGAGCAGGATGAACCATGCAATGAAGACATGTTAACCCTTGCAAACTTCTTATCTCAAGGCTTAAAGGCTCTGGGGGAGGGGAAGAAAAATATCTTCCCCACATCAAATTTCAACATCAGGTTTGGAGGGAGGGTCAGTATCCAATCTATAGCAGATGGACAGATATAAAAAACACATTAGGTAGAGAAAAATAAGTTTTAGATAGAGAAAATATATTGAATACAGGGAAACAATAAAGAACAACCAGATTTTTTAAACCAGAAACCTGCAAATCCATCTAGAACAGATACAGACATGTTAAAGGAAAATGAAGAAATAATTATGTTGACTCTAGAGAAGAATAGGGAAAAGACCTAAGTTTAGACTTCCATGCCAACAGCATACAGGTCTTCTGCATGCCCTGAAACTTTTGCTGTTATAAAACTTACAGTTATAAGGCAAACTTTGCTGCCATGAGAAGTAGGGGAAAAGCTGTTGAGAAGGCCACATTCCTAAAACCCAGTTACACGCAGCTCACTTACCCGTAAAGATAACAAGGATAACAGTTCTCTCATCCTAAAGTGTGCACACACACACAGGCTCACATACACCTCTACATACAAACTTTCTTAGAGAGGTCATATACAGGTAGCTGAAAACAAAGATGAAAGGAAAATCATATAAGGCAGTGTCTTGGTCCATTTACATTCCTATACTGAACACTGGACACTGAATAATTTATAAAGAAGAGAGATCTATTCAGCTGCAAGTTCTGAATACTGCACCAGAAGCATGGCGTAGCTTCTGCTTCTGGTCAAGGGTTGATGATGCTTCCACTCCTGCTGTAAGACCAAGAGGAGCTGGCCTGTGCAAAGATCATATGGCAAGAGAGAGGAAGGGGAGGGAGCAAGTGTCAGGCTGTTTTTAACAACCAGCTGTCAGAGAAACTCTTTTGAGAACTAGTAGAGGGATAACTCACTCATTAACTTGAAGCTAGTACCAAGCCATTCACAAGGGACGTGTCCCCTACCATCATCAAAAATCCTCCTATTAAGCCCAGGCCTTCAATGCTAGGCATCAAATTTCAACATGAGGTTTGGAGGGAGATCAGCTATCCAATCTGTTGGAGGCAGTCAGATTAAAAAACACATTAGGTATAGAAAAATAAGTTTTATATACAGAAAATACATTAAATACAGGTTAACAATACAGAAAAAGTAAGCTTTCTTATCAGAAAACCTGCAGACCAGAAGATAATGGATTGATTTGGAATTACTGGGTGGAAAGTTCTGTCAAGCTGTAATTTCCTATAAAATATAAATCTATTTACAACTAGAAAAAAATACAAAGAATATTTCAGGCAAACAAAAGCTAAGTGAATTAATTGCTTTAAGAAATATACTGAGAGAGATGGTTAAGAAGGTTACACAAAATGGGTTACCAGAGAGAAACTTAGATCTACACAAAGAAATTAGTGATTCTAGAAATGGTAAAAAGAAAGGTAAATACAGAGTATTTAGGCCGAGCACAGTGGCTCACGCCTGTGTCCTAGCCCTCTGGGAGGCTGGATTGCCTGAGTTTAGGAGTTCAAGACCAGCCTGAGCAAGAGAGAGACCCGGTCTCTACTAAAAATAGAAAAACTGAGGCAAGAGCATCTCTGGAGCCCAACAGTTTGAGGTTGCCCTGAGCTATGGCAACAGACTGAGATTCTGTTTCAAAAAAAAAAAAAGAGTATTTATCCTTGTGTTTAACTAAAGATAATTACCTAAAGCAAAAAGAATAACAATCAATTTTATGAACTTGATTATAAACACAATGGATGGAGAGATGAGTTGGATCCACAGGGCTAACATGGTCATAAAATGTAAGCGACTCTATGACATTTGTAGGTGTACTAAAGGTGTATGCAAGTGTAGGTGTATGCAAGTAAAAGGCATATTGCAAAACTGAGGGGGGGCCACTAAAATAAGTAGAAGAAAAGTATAATTAATAAGCTAACAGTGACATTAAAACCAATAATAAAAAATACACATTTAATTCAAGTCAGGTAGCAAACAAAAAAAAAAAAAAAAAAGGAATAAGAGCAGATTGAACAAATGTAACCAAGTAGTAAGTGTATTTATAGTCAAACACATTAATAATTATATTTTGTAGACAATACGAGTAATATAATTAAAAGACAGTGATTGCCAAATTGTTGATGAAAGTGAGACCCAGCTGTTTACTACCCACAAAAATTCTGTTTTAAATATAAAGGCAAATCACCTAAAATAAAAAGAATGGAATAATATTAGCATGAAAAAAAATAATCAAAAAGAATCTGGATATATCATATTAATACCAGACCAAGCAGGCTTCACATCAAGAAGTGTTACAAGAGATGAGGAAAGATACTGAATAAAGATAAAAGACTATTCACCAAGGAGACATAACATGCTGGAATGTTTACTGCACTTAAACACAGAGCTTCAAATTGCATGGAATAAAATCTGTTAGAACCTGAAAGAGAAGTAGACAAATGTACAAACACAGTTTGAAACATCCTCTCCCAGGAATTGGTATAGCAAATAGAAAATCAGTCAGGTCACAGAGGTCTTAAGAATATCAATCAAATTGACCTAATTAATAAGTACAGACCACCCCTCCCAACAGCAGCAAAAGCATATTCTTCTCAAGTACAAAGAGTTCCAATGTACTCTATCCAGTTTCTCCTGTAGTTAATACCTCACCATTACCCTGGTACATTTGTCATAACTCAGAAACCAACTTCAGTTATATTTAAATTAACTAAACTTCACACTCAATTCAGATCTCACTAGATTTCCCACCAATGTGTATGTTCTGTTCCAGGATTTCATCCAAGATATTCCACTTGGAATTCCAGTTGTCATATCTTCATCTCTTCTGGTCCATCGAAATTACCCTGTCTTTCCTCGTTTTTCATTACCTTGAAAGTTTGGAGGAGTATGTGTAGGTATTTCATAGACTGCGTCTGAATTTGTTTATGTGTGTTTCTCTTAATTAGACTGGGGTTATGGGTTTTTGAAGAACAAAGGTGATGTTACCATTTATCACCTTGTATCAGAGGTGCAATATAACCTGTCACAGAGGATGTTCACCTTGTTCTTCTGGCCAAGGTTGTGTTTGTCAGTTTCCTTCACTGAAAATTTTCATTTTTATCGTACTCTGTTCTTCAGAAATAAGTCCCTCGAAGTTGATTCAGGGTAGGGGATGATTGATTGCACTTCATCTCTTGAAGAAAAAAAATCTATGTGAGTTATTTGGATTCTCTTGTAAGAAAAATTTGTCACATTCAGTATTTATTAATTTAATCATTGATTTGCATAATTATGAATGCTAGAATACTTATTTTTAACTTTAGGTTACAACTCAACACTGTACATGGATACTATGTTCATAGTATTAATAATTATTAATAAAACATAACATTTATTGAGTGTTCATTAATTTTGATTGAGAAGCATATAAAGCTTGAATCAACCTCACTTATTCATTGTTACATTCTAGCTGATTAAAGGACTTTTAAGGTGAATAGCTTGGGTGAGATATTAAGTTTTACATATAAAAAATGTATTATAATACATTATAAAATATTCTCTTATCTTTTCACTTTTTTATTGGCTAAATGAACTATTATCAAACATCAGTGTCAATCTCATTATTATTACAAATGAATGTGGAACTTTTTCATGCTGTAAAAAGAAAAAAGTAAAAAGAAACAAATAAAAAATCCAGTTTTCATTGTATCTTCAATATTTTTTGTTTCAATGTCACCTGAATTTTAAAAAAATTATAAGAAAACAAGAACATGTGGAACTTAGAATCTTTTGATAATGTCTTTTCAACTTAAAACATTTCTGAGTAAAACATCATGTGGTAACTTATTACCAAGTAGCTGGTGCATACCCAATCATTTTCTCTTATCTATGGCAGTGATTACACATTAAAAAGTTTCATAGTATATCCTTATTTTCAATTCTTTAAACATTTACCTTGCCTTGGAAACCTGATTATCAGAACTGGAGGCAAGTTGAAAATGCCCCTACCTTAATTCAGAAGAGATACTAAAAAGCATCCAGAACAACACTCACTGTTCCGTCCAATTACTCTAGAATCAGTGGAAGTGAAAAATAGATAAAAAACAACAAATCAAATAAAGTAACTTAAAAACTCAAGAGAATTGATATCTCAAAGTAGTTTTAATTTACAGTTCTCTGATGATTAAGGATGAGCTTTTTTTCATGTGTTTGTAGATGTCTTCTTGAGAGAAGTTTCTATTTAAGTCCCTTGCCCACCCTGAAATGGGGTCACGTGTTCTTTTGGTCTAGCTTGTTAGGGAAATCTGTCTGACACTTCTTTAGAGCAAGCTGTGTGGGCTGGCTTCTTGGGAATGTGGAAGAAGATAGAATATTTATGCTGTTGACACCTAACCAATGTGCTTCTTTGTCCTGACAGTACAGCATATGGTGTAAGAAACTAGAATTTCTTGTTGTCTACCGGATTAATGGGGGTAATACGAGAATTTCTAGTACCTTCATTTTTCCTCCAGGGCCACTGAATGGAAAGATAGCACCAGACCTTTCTCAAGTCTTTGTCCCGAGTATAACTAAGAGCCTTTCTACACAAATCTTGGCTCAGTTGTACGCTCCTCTGATGGAAGGCACCTCAGCCCCCATCTTTTCATGAATATGATTAGCTCTGTCTTTTACTTTGCTAGGAAGCAATGTTTATCATTCTGACTCTGGTTACTAAATTCTCAATATTCTGCATGTGTCACCACATACGACCTCTAGAAGAGTGACATGATGTGGATTTCAGCAGTAATAACTGATATGGAGGAAACCTGAATTCATTTCTTTGTTATGCCACTTATTCAGTTGGTGGCTGTTGACATTTTGTCTGACTGGTGTCACATGTCTCTGTTTTAAAATGTCCACAGCAATAGTAACTGATTCAGGGCCCCAAGCAAGACTAATGATGTAATGATTTTTTTATGTTTCAAGTTTCAGCTGGCCACATACAAGTCCATAATCTTCAGCAAATTTGTTGCTAGTAGGAGAGGCTATAATTATTAACTTGTGAAAGTCTTTGAAATAGAGCACTATAAAGTATTTTATAGTCTGCACACCATAGTTCCATAGTAGTGGTTGCGATTTCTAAAAAAATTGAGAAATAATACAGGAGTGTGGATTTTCATGTTTTTTATGTTATTGAATGCTGCTGATTTAAAAAATAAGCATGTTCTGGATTTTTATTTTGTTAGTTATGTTACCATGGGCAGTTTACTTAACCTTCCTGTTCCTCACTTTCCTCATGCATTAAATGACAACAATAATAGTACCTCCCTCATAAAGCTTTTGTTAACAACAAAGGAGATAACATACATGAAGTGTGCCAGTGCCAGATACAGAATATGCATTATGTTAAGTATTAAGTATTGTGTTTATTATTGTTAATAGTATATTGATACAAAAATTCATAATAAGATGGCAACATAGGGCATGTATTATGTCACTAAATCTGAAATGTCTGGTTTTAAATTTAAATTTTAGTTTATTATATCTCAAACAAGAAACAGTACAATTAACCCAAGTATACACCTAAGCTATCGAAACCATTTTGCCATCTTAATGGTAGCTGTGTATGCCTGCGGTGGAGAAGCCTGGAAAGTGAGTCACAATGAAATCACAAAAGGCATTTTCCACAGATGGTTGAGAACTGAATATTTTCCCTTCCAAGAAGTGGTCCAAGTGCTGGAAGAAATAGTAGTCAGTTGGGCAATGTCTGTGAATATGGTGGATGGGAACAAGTGTCCAAGTCCAGCCTCTGTAGTTTGAACAGCATTGTTTGTGCAACACGTGGTTGATCATTGTGTTGCAGGAGGATTAGCCTATCTCTGTTGACCAATCTTGGCTGCTTACTTGCAAGCATCTTCATTATTTCATACAGTTGGTTGTGGCAGACATCCACAGTAATCGATGACCAGGTTTCATGAAGCTGTAGTGGAGAATGACAGTGCTGGACCACCAAACAGACACCATTAGCCACTTCCTTCTCACACAATGCTTTGATATTTCGAGCTGAGCTGCATTGGTTTCATGATGGAATTCATATTTGAAAATGACACAAATTTTCCACTTATCCAGGGTTTTACAAAAATTGGTCTAAAAACATTTGAAAGATAATCACAGGCCAAAACATGTATTTGAAAGAATGAGGATGTATGCTCACAGTAAAAGGAAAACAAGAAGTATCAAAGTGAAGCATCAGAGGTATCAGTTGTCAAACTTAGTACTTAAGGAAATTGGACATTTCATACTAAATAGCCTAATAATCGATTACAGTTTAAATCATGAGAAAATACAAGTTAGATTGCACAATACATCTGACATGGTCACACTTTATCTCAAGGGCCACTAAGTTCTTTGATCTGTGGGCATTCAACAAATGTTTTGAAATGTTGTGGTTAGAATAAGCACCATTTGATTTTGTGCCTGCTTTTGAAAAATGGATATTTATTTGCCGATGGGGAGGTGTATAAGTGTTTTCTCATCTGGTCACATACTGAGCATTAGTTTCGATTCTAGTCAGTGTGTAGGTACCAGAATGAATGTTGTACTTGGTATTACGAAAGTCAAAGGCAAGTTATCTTTGAATGGCTCCTGTTGTGCATTCCAATTAGTGTTCTTCCCCTGGAGTTCTGGCCTAATACAATTTTTTGTTTTTCTGGTCCTCAATATATTTCTTTCTTTCATCTATTTCCTTCTCTTCCCCTCCTGCATTACCCTTCCTTTCTTCATCCCCATCCTATTTCCTTTTTTTTTCACAAACGTATATTGAGCACTTATAAATGGCAGGATGTATTGCCCAACAGTGTTCTCCGTCCTTAGGGAATTCATAGCCAAGTGTGGGCTGGTGGAGAGAGGCTCTGACTTTATTTTGTGGGCAATTTTGACCCCCATTTTGTCTTATTCTGAATAAGGATGAAATATAAAGAAGATTTCTTCATAAATTGTATTTGGACATAAATGTAAGATGCCTGGGAGGGATAAGAGATTGAAGATGGCAGGACCATTTGGGAGACTCTTTGTGTCTGATTTTGCATTTGTGATTATAATAATGTTCTTAGATGAGTAGGAACCAAATGCGTTTAGAGGCAAGGATGTCGTTTGCCAATGGAGCAATGTAAAGAATGTTTTGAAGGAGAAATGGGAAAACTTGGTGGCTAGATTTCAAAGGGGGAAGGAAAGATAGGAAGAACCCAAGGGTGGTATACAGTTTGAGTGAGAGTTATAGGTATTTGGAGGCTATTCTTGACAGTAACAGAAATAGGGAAACAAGATTGGAAAATAAAAGGATAAATTGACTTCTGTTTGTTTCAAGCATGAGGTGCCAGTGGGACCTACAGATAGAATTATGGGTTTCTAATTATATTGTTGTTTGATAGTAATATTTGGTAGTTTATGTTGTTATGAATTATTAATTTTTAACTTTCTCCTTGAATTCTAGAATATGCCATGCGAGTAAGAGTTTATCCACTTAATGTAATTTTTAAGTATGTTGTGTTCTAGCAGGCAGATCATCATTGTTGTGTGATGTGAGTGATTTTGTATTTTGGTTTGGTCTAAATTGGTTTGCAGTCATAATATACTTGTTATTATTAAAGAACAAGACATCATTTTAACATCTGACTCTGTGGGACATAAATAGAAAGAAAAGCAAGCATTGCATAGAAATGATGTAATTGAGTTAAAAAATGTGCTTTGAATTATGGTCATTTATATAGAGGATTTGAAATGGTCATTTTTTCATCATTTGTTATAATACTTAAGTGTAAATACCAAAGAAAGGTAGCAAGATTAAATGTTTAACTTAGAAAATAGTAATAGATAATGTTTATAAAAATGATGTTTTCAATTACAAAATAAGATAGGCTCATTGTAATAATTTAAATTATTTTGCACTGAGATGTTGTAGTATTTAATAGTTTTACTATCCTTACAGCTATTCAATATGGCCAATGTTAAAAGTTTGGGGTGTGTACTTTCATACTTTTTTGGCTACTTATATAAATTTTATGAACATTTATTTGTATATTTTGAAAAAGTTTGAACTATTCTTCTATTAAGGATTATTAAGTTAAATAGTTTTCAATTTAGTCTCTTGGGATTTTTTTAGTTATACAAGCCTTTCATCTGCAAAATCAAACCAAAATAACAATGAAAACGCTTTTTCCCTAATATTCATACCATATATTCCATTTTATTATCTTATTGCTTTAGCTAGAATTACCAAAACAATTTTATATGATAGCGAGAACTACCATATCGCTTTCATAGCACATTACTTTAGTTTTTTACTATTACTTAGTAAACTTACTTTTTTTTACTGTTTACTTAGTAAACTTACTATTTACTAAGAACTTGCTTATACTTAATAATGCATTAACCAGTACACAACAACTCAAAACTCCTACATTAACCAGGACTGGGACAACAACTCAAAACGAGACCACATAATTCCACTCCTCTTCCCATTTGGTCCACTTGCCATCATTCTAAATCCCTTATTTCTCATCTTCTTGTTTTCATGTTTTTGGGTAGTGTTATTGCACCACATGTGTTTATTTTTATTTTTGCTTTTAACTATGTAAAACTGTTGCATTTAATTTTCTCACTTTTAAACTTACTGTGTCAAGATCTATTTATACCATTATGTGTTGATGAAGTATGACATTATAGATTTCTTCTAAACTGTTAAATTATTTTGCCAAAGAGTTGTATTGCATATTCTCTTATAATTATTTCTATTAGTATTGAAATTAAACTCTTGAAATCTGTGCTAAATAACATTGTATTTATTGTTGCTTTATCTATTGTTGCTTTT
This sequence comes from Loris lydekkerianus, assembly GCA_963574355.1. NCBI lineage: Eukaryota > Metazoa > Chordata > Mammalia > Primates > Lorisidae > Loris > Loris lydekkerianus. The sequence continues at coordinate 192,619 of CAUYPK010161724.1, forward strand.
TATGGTTTGCTTTATTTTTTTTCTGAAATCTTTATTATCAAGAAATATCTTTTTTTAGCAGTTACAATCATTCTGGAGCCAGATATGATCCCAAATCCTGGGATCAGGATTTGGATCCCAGCTGTGCTTATTAGTTGACATATGGCTGGATTTTGTTTGTTTATTTACTTATATAAAGCTTTTGTGTTTAATAGGCAAATAGAACCCATTCACCTTTATTGTGATAAATGATCTATAAAAGCTTTGTTCCTTTTGTTTGTTTTTATTTCTAGATCTATCACTTATCAATTGTCTGTTCCTTAACTACTTTCTATATGTTCTAGATTCCTTCTCTGTAAAATGGGGTTAACAATGGTACCTATCTTATTACTATTAAATGAGTTCATATAAGTAAAGTTACCTAAACTGTATTTGGCTTATAGTAAGCAATGTAATATGTCAGGTGTTATTAGTATTTCATATTAATATACTCAGATACTGTTTCTTCTTTTATCTCCAGTTTCTTAGTGTCGCTGACATGTTTTGAATAATCTTCCCTTCTCCTCCATTAAGTTGAAAGTTTTATTGGGTATCTGTGTTTTTCTTTGTTAATGTGCTTGTTTTTAAGTTATGTATATACATTTACATTTGTGATTGATATTTAAAGTAAACAGTAACTGTGCTCCGCCATTAAGATATGTGACACATCTCAGTTTACTCCTCTTGCACTAAAATTTTCCAGAGTGGATATGCCAATTTTCACTGCTATTAGCAGCATGCAAGAGATTGAAGAGCCCCACATTGTATCCCCTTAGCTTCTTATTATCAGTCTTTTTTATTTTAGCCATTTGGATAGGTAGATAATCATGTTTCACTGTTTTTAATATGTATTTCTCAGATTTATTACACTTTTTTTGCACCTTTTCATACATGTATTGCTTTTGGAGTTTGTCTTTGGTGACTTACCATATATACTTGAGTATAAGCTGAGTTTTTTTGGCACAAAATTTGTGCCGAGTTTGGGGTTTTCGGCACAAATTTTGTGCCGAAAAAAACTCGGCTTATACTCGAGTATATAGGGTATACAAATTCTCCTTGACTTTCTCTTCCCTTACCGATTGGCAATGATTAGTTATTTAATCTGTATATAAGCCTTTTGTTGTTTATATCAATTGCAAATGCATTTTCCTACTCTCCAAATGGTGCCTTTTGGTGAACGTTAAATTCCAAGTTTTAATTTAGTCAAATGATATAGTCTTAACATTTTTTGGTTGCTAAGGAAGCCTTTTATAAAAATCCAAGATCATAAAGATATTTTTCCTAGGTATGTTCTAAAAATATTATAAAACAAGTTTTACATTGTTTTCTTTTTTACAGATCATTTCTTAGTTGCATATTTGAAAGTGTGATGCTAATTTTTCTTTAAGTAGTGGCATTCATTGGTGAAACCATTTGACATTGTTTTTAGGGAAGAATTAATTAGAATTAAATATATTATAAGTTATGGAGTAGTTAGACTTTCTAATTCTTTATGGGTCTAACTTAGAAATTCTCAGATAGTTTTTCAAAGTGATTTTAAGAACACTTGGTATTACTGTTCTTATTGATTTTAGTAATTCTGGTCAGTAGAATTGCTTTTTTTCATTGGTCATTTGGTTGAAATATTATCACAGCACTTAAAGTTACCTGAAATTTTATGTCATTCATTTATTTTTTTGTGTCTTCCTACTACAGGGCAAGGTTTATGAGGTGCTATTTGCTCCTCAATTTATAAATTCTTCCTGACATATATAAGGAGCTCGATACATGTTTATTTTGAATAAATGAAATGGACAAAGTGTGAATTTTTACCTTTTTCATGATAACTCTGAGATTTTTATGTATCAGATATATTTGGGCTCACCTCTGGGGTCTAATAATTTGTCATGGATATTTTAGTTTTTGAGAGACTTCAGGAGGAAGATGGTAGAGAGAAAGTCTTAAGACTTCACACACAGTTTGTCAACTTAAGTTAATTTTAAAACATAAAAACATAGTAATTTTAAAAGCTAGATGGTTTTAGGCATTAGAGAAAGAAGTTTATCAAACTTAATGTCTTTGGATGACAGTTTCTTTTTTACAACTATAGAATTGAATCTATATTGATTTATTTTTATTTTTTTTAAGACAGAGTCCACTCTTTGGCCCTGGGTAGAGTGCCTTGGCTTCATAGCTTATAGCAAACGCAAACTCTTGGGCTCAAACAATCCTCTTGCCTCAGCCTCCCAAGTAGCTGGGACTATCTGCACCAATCACAACACTCAGCTAGTTTTTCTATTTTTAGTAGAGATGGGGTTTCAGTCTTGCTCAGGTTAGTCCTGAGCTCAGGTGATACACTGGCCTCAGCCTCCCAGAGTGCTATGGTTACAGATGTTAGCCAACACATCCAGTTAGAATTGCATCTATATTTAAAATTAAATGAATTATCCTAATAATAATCAAATATGTTTTATTTTTATGTCTATTTATTACAGTATTGCTAAGTCTTGATTATTGTTTTTGTATTGATTATTTAGTTTTTCAAATTTTTCAATTTGAAAATATTAAGAAGGTTTAGATGTTTTTGATACATGGCTTAAGTTAGAGCTATAAATGTGCCCATCACTGAATTGTGTTCATTGTACCCGTTAGGCAGATTTTAGCCTTTTCCTTCTTCCACCTACCAGAATTCCAACTACTCCCCTCCTCCCACTTGATTTCCAATGACTTTTACTTTCCTCTGTGTATTTGTGTGCCCACTGGTAAATTCCAGTTTATTAAAGAGTATATGTGATATTTGTATTTCCATTCTTGAGATATTTTGCTTAGGAAAATGGTCACCACTTCCTTTCAAATTGCTGCCAAAGGCATTTATTCATCCTTTTTTGTGACTAAGCAGTACTCCATGTCTACATACACCCCAGATTTTTAATCGACTCATGAACTGATGGGCACTTGGGTTTATTTGATTACTTGGTTTCTGAGCTATCCAGGACCTTTTATTTCTTTTCATTTGATTCCTTTGCTCCATGTGTCTATTGAAAATCCTACTGCCAAATACTTGGCAGAAAAAATAGCAGAGAAGAAGAGGAAAGAAGTAAAGAAGAGGGAGAGAGAAATAAAATTAAGGAGAGGGACCTAGGACAAGAAGATGTAATGCCTATGATTTTTTTTCTATTAGTATAAATACTCAAGATTTAAATGCATAGGCATAAATGCATAGTTTCTGTAAATGCATATGACTTAAAAGTAGTAACTATAATATTCTCTAACATTCAGTAATTCCATGCAGTATTTATATATAAGCATGCATACTATGTCACATATTTTATTTAGCAAAGTTTATATCAACATTTGACTTTCTAGGGTCCAACAGTCATCTATTGTTACATGGATAAATATTCTTTTATTCTTGGTCCTTTTCACAAGTTCTATAAAAAATTTAATTTGCTCTTTATGTTATAAAGTTTCACCCTACAAAATGTTATTACTCTATAATGAGATTAAATGCCATTAGTGATCAAAGAACCCAATTGGCCTACCAAAAAGAACATAGGGATTCCTTGATATTATGTTTTCTATCCACTGGTGAATAATGCTTTTGAATATTAATACCTTCAAATTAAAAAAAAAATAGTCAGACCTTTTAAAATAAGCCTTAAACACAGTTTTGTTGGAGAAATCTATGAAAATGAAAACATTTTGCAAAATTTTTTATTACTGTGAGTGGTAATGCTCATGATAATGCCATAATACTTTTTAAAATAATAATTTCTCTTTGTCCTTTTATTGTTTCACATTGTGGAAGCAGATATGTAAGTAATAAATCTTTTCAGCTATTCTGAGTTTTTTTTTGCAATATTTTTAGCCACATCCAATTTAATGGTTCTGTATTACATTCTTTTTTCCTTCTAGAAAGTCAAATAAAGTCAACCACTTTATCCTTTCATAACTATAGCAACGTGAATGAAGATCTTAACACAAAGAAAGAAATGATTTTAGGATACTCATCAAAAAATACATCATTGGAAGATGAAAGAAGTCAATTACATTCCAGGAAAAAACGTTTTTTATCATACCCAAGATATGTGGAAGTTATGGTTACAGCTGATGCTAAAATGGTTGATCATCATGGACAGAATTTGCAGCACTATGTACTAACGCTGATGTCAATTGTAAGTAAGCTTAACGTGACTTTTACATTTCCTAAAACATTTAGCTTAATATTCCTTTCACATTTAAATTCTGAAACTGTTTTTCTAAACTCTAGATATAAATAAATGGTATCTCAGGTTAAGCCCAAATAAATATTTTATCAAAATGTAGTTTGGATAGAGGTATAACAAGTATCCAATTTTCTTACTTGTCAACTTTCAAACACGTATAATCTCTAATCACTTATAGATAATGTTTGAATTATTCTTTACTCCATCACATGGATGGTCACATGGATGGCTTTTTCCTCTAGTGATAGGGAATATCCTAGTCACACTGACCTTTTTTTCTTTGAATCTGAATTGTAAAAACTTGCCCATGTTCTTCTGTATAGAGAGGAGGGGTACTGTTTTTATCATGGCTACATTTTCCAAATCAGGTACTTGGACCCATGATATTTTAAGTTATAAATATATTTATGGTGATAAAGGGATAGGATATTACTGATATAACTGCTTTAGCAAATTTGGAATATAAGCGTGCAGTAGCTGTAAAAGTTCTTGATCTGATGTTAATGTTTCTCTCAAGCAGTGGTGTTGCCAGTATCCATAGAAGAGAGTCCTAAAGCTAGTGAAGGGCACCAATTCTGTGTTAGTGGCGGCATATATGTGTGTATGTGTACGTATGATGTGTATCTATGTATATCTCATAATTCCTGGACATTTCTAAATTTAGCCCTATTGTTTTGGAACAATTACTAAAAGCATCCCTTTTCATGCTCAGAAGCATCTTGGTTTACTTTATGAATTATATGAACACCTATTTATACAGATTCAGGGTATTTGGAACATACCTCATAGCTGGAAGTCACACATAGGGAATTCAGGAAGAGATTTGGTCATAATACATTGATAGGGCATTTTAAATTTTCTTAGCTAGACATCCTCAGTTAAGTTCATTTTGACCTGAAGGTCCTAAGACATAGTCATTTGCCTTATGATATTTCACCTTAAATTCTTATGATTATACAATGTCTATGTTGCCTAAACATGGTATCTGGTACAAAGTAGGTGTTCAGTAAATATTTATTTAAATAATGAATGAAAAGGTGGTTAAAGTAAAAGTAATACTTTTTTCACTCAACCACAAGGCTCCTGGAAGTGAACAAGGACTACAGCAACATCTTGGGATACAAAATCATTGTCCACAAAACAGTAGCCTTCATATGTTCCAATAACAGTCAAGCTGAGAATCAAATCAAAGACACAATAGCCTTCACAGTACCTTCACAGAAAATGAAATACCTAGGAATATACCTAACAAAGGACATGACGAAACCTTACAGAAAGAATTACAAAATCCTGAGAAAAGAAATAGCAAAAGATGTTAAAAAATGGAAGAATATACCATGATCATGACTAGGAAGAATCAACATTATTAAAATGTCCATACTATCCAAGTGATCTGTATAATTAATGCAATGCTCATCAAAGTACTAACAACATACTTAGAAGAACTTGAAAAAACAGTCCTTTGTTTAAATGAAACCAGAAAAACTCCAAATAGCCAATGCAATTTTAAGAAATATAAAAAAAAAATCTGTAGGCATCCCATTTCCAGACTTAAGGTTATACTAAAAATCTACAGTGATCAAAATAGCAATGTACTAGCATAAAAATAGAGAAATAGATCTCTGGAATTGAATAGAGAAACTGGAAATTGACCCAGCCACACTTTGCCATCGAATCTTCAATAAAGTCAAAACAAAAACGACAACAAAAAAAGCATACTTTGGGGGAAAAGAATACCTTTTTAATAAATCGTGCTGAGAGAACTTGTTAGTGACATGTAGAAGACTGAAACTGGACCCACACCTCTCACCACTTACAAAAATTGATTTTCACTGGATAAAAGGTTTAAAATTAAGACATGAAATGATAAAAATTCTAGAAAAAAGTATGGGAAAAACTCTTAACTTTATTGGCCTGGGAAAAAATTTTATGAAGAAGTCCCCATTGGCAATTGCAGCATCTATACAGCTAAGGGTTCAACAACTAAAGCATATAGACAACCCTCAGAAGAGGAGAAGATATTTGCATGCTATTAATCTGACAAAGGGCTGATAACTAGAATCTACAGAGAACTCAAACTAATCAACAAGAAAAGAGCAAACAATCCTGTTTATAGGTGTACAAGAGACATGAACAAAACCTTCTCTGAAGACAGATGGCCAAAAACATTAAAAAATGCTCATTTTCCCTAATCTTCAGAGAAATGCAAATCAAAAACACCCTGAGATATCATTTATGCTGGTGTGGATGTGTAGAGAAGGGAACACTTTTACACTACTGATGGGATTGCAAACTAATATAGCCTCTATGGAAAGAAGTATGGAGAATCTTCAAAGAGCTGAAAGTAAAACTTTGAATCCTATTACTAGATATTTACTCTAAGGAAAAAAACATTTTACTATAAAGACATTTGCACTAGATTGTTCATCAACTCAATCGCAATCGCCAAGAGGTGGAATCAACTCGGGTGTCCATCATCTCATGAATGGATTAATAAAATTTGGTAGATGTATACCACTGAATACTATTGAGCCATTAAAAAGCTGGAGACTACGTCTTTCATATTAATCTGGGTGGAGCTGAAGAATATTCTTCTTAGTTTTTTTTTTTATTATTTCAAATTACAGGGATACAATTCTTTTTGGTAACAGGGATCACATTTATTATGTTTCAGTCAGGGTCCTAATTGTGACGATCACCAGGATAGTGTCCACTGTGCCTGTTAGGTAGGTTTTTGCCCACCCTGTCTTCCCCTTTTCCCCTGCTTGATTTTCACTGTGTTTTACTTCCTTCTGTGTACTTGTGTGCTCTGGTTAGTTCCAATTTTATAGCAAGTACATGCTGTTTTTGTTTTTCCATTCTTCAGATACTTCACTTAGGATAACGATCTTCAAGGATAATGGTCTTGGGTTCCATCTAAATTGTTGCAAAAGGCATTAATTCATCCTAGTATACATATACCACATTTTGTTAGTCCTCCCATGAATGGTTGGGCACTTGGGTTGTTTCCGTATCTTTGCAATTGTGAATTGTGCTGCAATAAACATTGTAGTGTAAGTTTTTTTTTTTTTTTTTAATAAAATGACTTCCTTTCCTTTGGGTAGATAACCAATAGTGGGATTTCTGGATCAAATGATAGGTCTACTTCTGGTTCTTTGAGGAATCTCCATCCTGTTTTCCATAGAGATTATACTGATTTGCAGTCTCATTAATAGTGCATAAACATTCCTTTCTGTCTGCATCCATGCCAGCATCTGTTGTTTTGGACTTTTAAATAAAAGCCATTCTACCTCAGGTAAGGTAGTATTTCATTGTGGTTTTCATTTACATTTCCCTGATTAGTGAGCATTTTTTCACGTTTATTGGCCATTTGTCTTTCTTTTCTTGAGAAGTTTCTCTTCATGTCTTTTGCCCACTTTCTGATGGAGGATTTTTTTTTTTTTTTTATTGATTTGCTTGAATTTCTTATAGATTCTGGTTATTAGCTCAATATTGAATGTATAGCTTGTGGAAGTTTTCTCTATTCTATATATTGTCTATTTGCTTTAGTATGTGTTTTATCTCTTAATTTGATTTAGAAAAGCATCTACTTTTAAACTCAAAGGATCAAAGGGTAACTCTGAAGTCACAAATATAGGTGTACTTTGTTTTGTGGTGAATATATTTTTAAAAGCTACATGTGAAATGGATTATTTATAAATCCAAGTGTAAATTTTCACAGCTTCCATTGTAAAGTGGGCAATACTACAGTGCTAACAGACCTGCTTGAAAATGCCAAACATCTGACTCTCCCAGTCTTAACTTACTGTCAATCCTACTGGGGCTACATCCATTCTTGCCAAAACATGTTACCACCAGAGCCAAAGGCACCACTGCAGGTAAAGAAGATAATACTGTAAGTATTTGTGGTTGCACAAGTAAGACAGTAGTGAAGATATTGGAATGTGTATTTTTGCTCATAGTGAACCTGCAGTGTTAGCTGCTCCAGAGATGCCTTTGGCTCTGGTTCTGGTAGTAGCCTGTTTGGTGCAAGAGGAACTGGCAGCAGATATGCTGTACATTGTGCAGAAGCAGCTTTGGATGATACAGGGAAGGCTGCAGTGCTGATACTTTTGGCGAACTGTCATCTTTACAAGGTCAGGAACTGTATCCTCTCCCCTATATCTGTGTCTCTATCCAATAAGGCAAAGACTAGAGGTTAGAAGTTCATTTATTATATACAATTAGGAATGCTTACATTAAACTTGTTAAAAATAGCCTTCACTTCACTTACTTAATTTTTGTGTTAAATCAGCACATTGTATCCCATAATTGCTTTAATGTACACAGTTATGATTTAATAAAAAAAAGTTACATTGCACACACACACACACGCACACGCACAAAATAATTTTATTTATTAAACTAATGAAGGAAGTATCACCAACAAAGCAATTGCTGTCTTGGCTTGGACAATGGCCTACCAGATGGTTATCTAGATTTCAGAAGCAGTTTTCACTGCACAGGTGGCCTAGGTCCAGAAAGGGTTATGTAGGGCAAGGCAGAGGCATTTGCTGTAGACCACACTCCTACTATCATAGCAAACTCTGTGATGGCTACAAGAAGAGGTTGTGAATTAGTGAATGGAATAGCAAACACCTTAATCATGAATCATGAACTGAGTACTGGCAGAAGCACCTGGAGTTCCTCATGGACTTGCAATCTCCAGTCTTGGAAGATAGAGGTTGTGACTCATGAACTCTTATATGTCTATTTCTATGATTCTAGATGAATCTGCCTCCATGGATTCCAATAATGCTAAACATTCAACACAATAACCATGTTCAGAATTAGAAACATGCAACTATGGCAGAAGAGATTAAGTGAAACTACTAGAATAGAATAAATAAAACTTACATATTTTTATGTATTATTGTGGTTACATAAATTGTGGATCATGAAGTGAATTTCTTGCTGAATCATCCAGAACAATCTTTTCTGAATTCTAATATATGTTCACATCATTTGGAGATCTATTCAAAATGCAGGTTCTGACTCACTAATATTGGGAAGTGGATTCTGTATTCCTCATCAGCTCTAGATTATGTGGCTACTGGACCAATCTTAGGTTTACAATAGCTGCACTGGTTCTCAAAGTTCACTTCACATTGAAATCATTAAAATACTAGGGAGTTTTAAAAGATACTGATGCCTGGGTCTTTGCTCTGGAAACTCTGGTTTAATTGGCTAGTGATGTTGCCTGAATGTGAGGATTTGCAAAAACTAAGAAATTCTAATGTGCAGCTAACTTGGAGAGTTGATGTGCTGGGAGTGGTTTGATTTACTTTTGAGAAGAAATATTCATTTTAGGTATCTAATTGTATATTTTTTACTTGCAGGTTGCAGCAATCTACAAGGACTCAAGTATTGGGAATCTTATAAACATAGTAATCGTAAAGTTAATTGTAATTCACAATGAACAGGTAAGAAACAGGTCTAAAGTTGGTTTTACCAGTGGTAGTAGTCTTTTAGTGAAAATATATGTGTATATATATATCATGAAACTCTCATTAATAAGAAATGAGATATGTGAACATCTACTTTAAAAAGTTTGATTTGAGAAGGAGTAAAGATTGCTCTTTTCTCTTGTGATGGAAGTAAAATAGAATTTTAACAGGGTTTAACTGAGCCAAGGAAGTGACACAAATAAATAAACAATTAAAGAATCTAAGGTTAAAAAAATCCAAGTTTGTTAATTTTAAATATTGCATGGATACAGTGAGAAGATCTAATTAGATTCAGTTTTGATCACAATGCTACGCTTTGCTACAATATGTTAGAGTAAAACATATGAAAAGAGGTGATGCCCTTCTTTCATTTGCCTATTTAAATGCTGTTGGATAAAAGGTATAGATGCTGATAAGCTCAGAAGGTAAAGATGACATAAATGTGTTGAGGAGGTATTGAACTGCTTACTATTCTGTGTAGGAAGGACCAGTCATCAATTTTAATGCAGCTACCACGTTACGCAACTTCTGTTTATGGCAACAAACTCAGAATGTTCCTGAAGATAGTCACCCTTCCCACCACGACACTGCTGTTCTGATCACTAGGTATGACTTTAGAAATAACTCTTCCAACAGGATTTTTTTTTTATTCTTTCTGTCCTGTGTTACAACTGATTCTTCTTGCTACGTAAATTCTTTATCAAGCATATGTATGTACAAGTTGGATCTATCAGGTGTAGAACACAAATGCCTTAATGCTGTAATTGGGTAAAGGAGGTGAAAGCTATGTTGATTAGTAGGATGTAAGCACTCAAATTTGTACTTAATCAACACATTTAATCCCATAATGGCATAAATGTATTTATGATCTATGTACAAATGACTTAATAATAAAAAAAAATACATATGGAAATGTGATGTGAGACCTTGTATCATGAGAGAAGCTATTGAATGGCAGCATTCTTCTATCCTTTGAAATCAGACTACGAGTTAGTTCCTTAGGAAATTTGCCTAGTAGGTTGCTGAGTCATGGATTGATCTAAACAAAATATTTTCCTTATCTCATTGGTGACAGAGTGAGAAAATTAGGAATCGCATCTGGAAATGAACTTCATTAAGGAAATGAGAGCAGGTTTTGTTCATTTTCCCCTTGGTATTTTAGTTGCTCAGAAAGCAGAGCCTCTGAATGTATTTGGTTGTCTACTTTCTGGAATTACCATGGTTTTTTCTTTTCTTCCTGTTAATCTGTTTCTTGTTTTGATATTCAATGCATGTTTTAATTACCAGGCTGCCTGTGCTAAAGTTGTTCTCAAACCTACTTATTCATTATTTTATAATACCAGAGGCATTTATGAAATTAGTTTTCATTTTACAAGCACCACTATATCTTATTAGTTTACATCAGCATATTGCTGCTAGGTTTGTCATTTGCTTGGTTGAGGTGGTTGGGTGACCAAAGAAACGCTTCACTTGGGGTTCAAACTCAAAGGAATCTTAGCTTTCCAGAACCCTGAAATGAACCATTAGCCCATGTAAAATAGCTTACATGTAGTTAATGTCATTGTGTTTTGCTTAACAATGGGGACATGTTATTGTGTGAACATCATAAAATGTACTTACACAAACTAGATGATTTAGCCAATTTTTTTATGCTCCTAGGCTACAAACCTATGAAGCATTTTACTGTACTGAATACAGTAAGAAATTGTTACACAGTGGTAACTGTGTGTCTAAACAAGGAAAAGGTACAGTTAAAATATGGTTTATAATCTTGTGGGACTAGCATCATCTGTACAGTCTATCATTGACTTAAACATTGTTATGGGCACATGATTATATATTATCTCTTCACAAAACTAAAACAGAAGTGACCTAGTATATAGACAGTACCATATATAGCCCATGGCTCTTCCCTGGGTTGTAGATAGAAGTCATGTAGTAAAGATTGGAGACAGCAGGTGAAAGATGAGAGGAAGAATGGACTATGATAAGAAACCACAGAGAAAGAGATAAGAGAACTTTGGTGGATAAAGTTTGGAGAATTGGGTGGATAGGAACTAAGTAATGAAGAAGCAAAATAAATAAGTAAATAAAATGAGCAACTTGGAAATCATTATTTTGCATCAAAATGATAACTGAAATATACAGTGATACTGAATCATCAAGAAGAGGGTGTGCTGTATTACATGTACTATGAAAGTAAAGAAAGGCTTGGAGGTGAAAAATATGCATAGAAAGTTTTTCATTGAACTTGGTTATCGAGTCAACTGTTTACAACACTCACTTTTATATCATACCCATTGCTTACTGATGTACAGAAATGGTGCATCACTACAGTTTAACTTCTTGAGAGCTTAATGAGAACTTTATTTTAGAAGTTTGCTTATGATCACATCATAGTTAAAGCTTCTTTATTTTTGTTTATATTTGCTGCAAAAATATTTTCTAAAAATCCTTCAAAATCTTTTATTTTAAGGGAAGACATTTGTGGAGCTAGAGAGAAATGTGATACATTAGGTAAGTTATTTTGTCAATTAAATTTAGTTTATGTAATTGTTTTTGAATTATTAAAAACAGTATTTAAGTAATTTTCCTTTTGTTTGAAGTTTTCATCATTTTAGTTGTCTTAATAAATTATTGCATTCGTCATTCTTTGATTTTATAAAGTAAGATGAATAAGATTTATTTGCTAATTTCTAAATAGTAAGTGCTTAGCAAAGCTTAATATATTTAATTTTAAAGTGTATTATTATGTTATATTTGATCTATGAGAAATAATATATGAAAACCTATGTGTCATTTTAAAATAAAATGATAAAATGAATAGCCATGAATTCACCTCCAGATTTAAGAGTGAGGACTGTGTCCCCACTATTATGTGGTCTGTGCAAAGTTATTATTCCTACCTCTATGCTTTTCCCCACGAGGTAGCTGATAACAAGAATTTTATATCTTGCCAGTTCCTTCCATATTTTACAATAGTTTTATGAAATAGGTGTTCCTAAACAATAAATTGTTTGCTTTTTCTTCTTTTTGAACTTTTTAGCTCTTGTGGTTCACATGCTTTCACTGCTGAATAATATTTCATTGACAGTTTATATCAGTAGCTTTTTTCCTATCATGAACTTTGCTATAAGAGTTAAGACATATTTCTAGGATTGCTAGAACAGTAAGTCTGCTAATATTAAATGTTATAAGGAATACCAAATTATTTTCTAAAGTGATCATACCAATTTATATATTCCTTTCAATTGTGTCAATACTGGGTATCTTAAGATTTCTCCTTTTGCCATTCTAAATGTAATGTATTTCTTTGCAGTAGTAATATTTATTTCCCTAATAATGGGATTTCATATATTTGTATTTCCATTTCTGTAGGGAATGAAATAAATAAAAGAAACATTGCCCATTTTTCTGCTGTGGTACTTGTTATTTTCTTACTGCTTTTCAAATGTTCTTTACTATATTTTGATACTAAGCCCTTTGTGGTTTATATGCATTCAAAATGTCTTTTAACAGTTTGTTTCTGGTTTTTATTATTTTTGTTTGTGAATATATAATGTAACTGAATTTATGAATCTATTATTTTAGAATTAGCATTTGGGTATCTTATTTAAGAATGCTTCTGTAACTCAAGGCCTAAACATATCCTGTTCCTTGTAAATATTTTGAAATTTGTCCTTTTATATTTAAATCTCTAATCCATTGTAATAATTTCTTTTGGGTGTGGTATCACACAGGCATCTAGTTTTAGTATTTCCTTTTTTGTTTCAATGACCAATTTCCTCAAATCATGTATTAAATAATGCCCCTTATTTTCTCAGAGTCTACAAAGCATATATAAAATTTCTGTGTGCACTTGAGTCTATAAATCATCTCTTAATTTTATGAGCCCACACATGTGATTTAATCTATGCACTAATTGTACACTACAGTGCCATGGATTATTATAGTTCCATAATAAATCTCAATAATAAAAGGGATATGTATCTCCACCTTATTTGTTCAAGAGAATTTTGTTATTCTTGGACTTGGCTCATCCATCAAAATTTCAGAACAAGTATGTCAAGTTCTCATACAATGTTTGTCCATTTAAGTTGAAAATTTTCAATAATATATATTATTTTCTTTTAAATTGATCATGCACATCTTTTGCTGACTTCTGTTTTTTACTGTTAGTGTAAATGGTGTATGATGCTGGTCCTTAGAAGTGCAATAGATTATTGGCTTGCTAATTTTAAATGTGGCCACCTGATTCATCACTCTGTTTCTCATAATTAACCTATAAAATATTTTGGATTTCATGTGGATAATTATATTATGTGTGAATTATGGCAATTATACACATATTTCTTTTTCTTTACTATATGTGTATTTTTTTATTTACTACAAGATAAAAACTTCCTGTGCAATGTTAAACAGAAGTGGTGGTAGTAACTATTCTTGCCTTTCCCCCCCCCCTGAATTTTAAAAAGAATGCTTTGAATTTTCACCATTAACGAGACTATTTGCTGTAGGTTATTGGCAGATAAACTTAAATCCTAGTGTTCTGACTTTTTAAAAATAAGTTATAAGTATATGTCTTATTTTCTTAAATATTTTTTCCTGCAGATAATTAAATGACCGTGTGATTATTTCATCTTAATCTAGTGAATTCCATAGATTTTTAATACTATTTTATTGAAAAATTATGGTTATATACATTTATGTGGTATAATGTGATGTTTGGATAAATGTATATATGTATGTGTATATGTATACATGTATATCTATGTATATACATCTATATGAAGATAATGTGGAATGAGATAATGTATATATGTATGTGTATATGTATACATGTATATATATGTATACACATATATGAAGACAATGTGGAATGATTAAATCAAGATGATTATCTATCTATCACTTATATTTTATGGTGAGACATTTGAAGTTTATTTTCTTAGCTATTTTGAAATATACATTATTATTAAATATACCACTAAATATAACTATCTATTGCTGTCCAATTGATCTCAAAAACTTATTTCTCCTATCTAACTGCCTAACTGAAACTTTGTACCTTTTGACCAATATTTCCCCATTGTCTACCTCCACCTCCCATCCCCTCAACCCTTACTCTCTACTCTGAATTTCACTATTTTAGATTCTACTTATAAGTAAGATCATATGATATTTGTCTTTCTGTGTCTGGTTTATTTTACATAGGATTATGTCCTCCAGATTCATCCAGGTTTTTGCAAATGACAGGATTTCCTTCTTTTCCAAGGCTGAATACAGTATTCCATTGTGTGTGTGTATGCATACCATATTTTCTTTATCCATTTATGCATCGATGGATACTTAGGTTGTATATTATTGCTGAGAATGTAAATTAGCACATGGAAAATGGTATGGTCGTTTCTCAAAAAAACTGGGAATAGATTATCATATGATCCAGAACTCCCACTCCTTTTTATATATCCAAAGGAATTGAAATAAATGTGTTGAAGAGATATTTTAATTTCCATGTTTATTGTACTGCTGAATTTCCATTTTTAGTATTTTCTAATACTAAACCAACCTTGATGAAAGTTTTTCCTCCCTCATCTCCCACACATTGCTGGATTGAAGTCACTGGTTTCATGTATACATTTTTAGGAGTGAAAGTGATGTTTAATTTGCCTTTCTTTGATTGTATTTTTCTAATTTTGATACTTGGTTTTATTCACTTTAGAGAATGAGTTGGGATGTGTTATTCTTTTACCATTTTCTGGAAGATTTTATGTAATACTGGAATGATCCCACCTGGAGAGTCATCTGGGTTTCATGTTTTCTTTGTGGAAAGTTAATTGAATTTATTTTTGGCAATAGGATTATTTTCTATGTCTTCTTGAATGTATTTAAAAAGTTATTTTTTCTAGACATTTACTATTTCTTTTTTAGTAAAATTTAGTAGTAACATTTATTAGCTTAAGTTATTTTCATAGTATTTTCTAAACTTTTTACGCTCTCTATATAATCGTGTCTCACTTTATTTCTGATTATTATTATTTTTTGCCCTGCTTCTTTTTAATAGGTTGGTTTCACTGTAATTTTTATTGTATTTGTTTTTTTAAAGAACTATTAGCTTTTTGTCTCTTGTTTTTATTTCATTAATTTCTGCTCTTAATTTTTTTTTTTTTTTGTCCTTGCAGTCTTTAAATTTTTTAAAATCCAAGGTTTCTTATTTTCTTTTACATTTTATCCTTTAATTCTGCCTATTCTGACCATCGGTCCTTATTCTATTTATATCAGATATTCTTATTCTGTTCTCCATGCTTTCTTTGTATGTTCTCTTCATGTTTCATTCACATGACTCTAACTTCCATTCCACTCCTTCTCTCTTTGACTATGTCTAATTTGTTATCCTTCATATTTTACATTTACATTTTACAACTTTTATATTTTATAATTTAACATATGCTTTTTCAGTGTAAAAGGTACTATTTAGTTCTTATTGAAAATCCACTTATTTTGTTTATATTCTTTTAAGAATTACTTATATTTTTAATTGAATTTCATGTCTCCTATTTCATATGGACTAATTTTATATTCTGTCTGAGAATTTCCACATCCTGAAATACTTAACAGCCAAATATGTTGTTTCTGCTTTCTCTTATGCTTTCTTGTTATGTTTTGTATGTTTGATGGTCACTGATTATAAACTCATATTTACTTGAGATTAACTTATGGGACTGGGGACTGGCCATCTCAAAAAGTATATGCTGTCTTCCAGAGAAGGTTTTTTTTGTTGCTGTTGTTGCTGCTATAATCCCAAGGGGGTTCACAACTGGGTCACTGGCTTGCTATAGCTATAGCAAGATGTGGATATATATCTGGATCCAGATCCACCTTGGAGCTTCTTCTAGTAAGCTCTTAAGCTCTGGATCACATTGTTTCATGAGCATTTGTCCTCAGAATAACTTTCATCCTTAATTTTCATTATTTACCACCTAGTGTTTAACTCATACGAATGTATATGTATGTAGACATGTATCTTTAGGCATGTTCATTTGAAGAGGGAGAGAGAGAAATAATATGTTTGTTAGTTTTGTGAGGTTTGGACTTAATAGCTACTGTAAATCATGTGAGCACAGCATTCATTCAAAAGTAGTTTTTATTAAATGTCCACTTTCTTTATGTTAAGTGGACCCTATAGAAACTCTTAATCTTTCGTGATTATTGTAGTAGATGCCTTTGCCTTAATTTTTATAGCAGACTGAATTTCTCCCTCCCTACCAACTGTTTTGGGGTTTTGTTAGCTATACTTTATGAATAAATCATTTAATAGAAATCTATTGAATATATTAAATGTCTTATATGTATGTATCTATGCCTTGTTTTCACATTTTCATAGTTAAAATTTGTAGTATAAAATTTACTGAATATGTTATTTCTTCCTATTTTTAAAATGAATCAGTGTTAGAGATTTTTGACCATTTTTATAGAAGAAAGTGGTTTCCTAGTCCTCATTTATGGTTTTATAGTTTTTTGCTACTATAAACAAATTATAGTGACATTTAGAAACACGGACTATGATAATGAAATCATTGTTTTTATTCCTTAAGCAAAGAGCAATAATCATGATAGCTAAGATATCTGAGTGTTTCCTAGGTGTATTATACATTATATTAGAACAACTATTATTCCAGTTTTATAGATGAGGGAATAATTTTCCCAAGGCTACACAGCTTCTATTGTTAGACATATTAATACTGTTTTATTTTCTCATCTGAAATATGAAGAGAAGTGAACTAAGGGGAGTTATTAATGACAAACACAAAATGTTGGTAATAATTACTGGGTTTCCTACTATATCTCCTTGTGGATATTTTGTTACCTCAGTCCCCAAGCATGTTTTACAAAATACATTGAAAATGTTTTTCATTCTTCAAGATGGCTAACTTAGGTGATTCTGTGTAGCTTCTTGTATTTCTAAACACAGGGAGCCTGCAATAAATTTGGGCCTGTGCTGCTTTATTCTATCCTGGACAACTTTTAGGGAATTTAGAATCAGCCTAAATAAATCTTGACACAGACCACCAACCAGCTACTTGGTACTTCAGTTTTTGCCTGCTGTTGCCTGCTTATGGGAATATTTGAGCTTGGTCTCTAATCATATGTAATACATATTTTTATAAATCTATTATGTGTCTTAAATGTTCAATTCAGAATATATATACCTTTAAGCATGAAACATAAAGTTTGGGTGGTGGTATGGTCAATATTGCGTTCCAAATATGTACATAGCCCTAAAAATGAAAATATGAGAATTGGCCCATTTTCATTGAAAATGAAAATAAAAGCATGGGAGTAGCAAGATATTCATAAAAGAAAGGTGCTCATCTTTAATTTGCTCTGACAAAGGAGAAACATAGAATAAGATGAAAATTGACTAAAAAAAATTTCACATGCAAGCATGAATGTTAGAATCTTAATGGGAAAAAATATTTGCAGGGTATCAACCTGACAAAGGGTTGATAACTAGAATCCAAAGAACTCAAATTAATCAACAGAAAAATAGTAAATAATCCCATCTACCTCTGGGCAAGAGATATGAACAGAACCTTCTCTGACGAAGGCAGACGAGTGGCTAACAAACATATGACAAAATGCTCATTGTCCCTAATCATCAGAGAAATGCAAATCAAAACTACCCTGAGATATCACCTAACTCCAATGAGAATAGTCCACATCACAAAGTCACAAAGCTGCAGACGCTGGTGTGGATGTGGAAAAAAGGGAACACTTTCACACTGCTGGTGAGACTGCAAACTAATACAACCTTTTTGGAAGGAAGTATGGAGAATCCTGAAAGAACTCAAATTGGACCTCCTATTTGATCCTGCAATCCCATTCCTAGGCATCTACTCAAAGAAAAAAATCCTTTTATTATAAAGACATTTGCACTAGACTGTTTATGGCAGCTAAATCTACAATCACCAAAACATGGAAATAGCCTAAATGCCCACCAACCCAGGAATGGATTAACAAGCTGTGGTATATGTATACCATGGAGTATTCTTCAGCCATTAAAAAAGATGGAGAATTTACATCCTTTGTATTAATCTGGATGGAGGTGGGATACATTCTTCTTAGTAAAGCATCACAAGGATGGAGAAGCAAGAATACAATGTACTCAATTCTAACATGAAGGCAGCAGATTATCTAGTACAAGGAGGGGTAGGGGAATAAGAGGGGAGAGGGAATGGGCATTACAGTGCATGGCACACCTCTTGGGATTGACACACATTTCTAAGAGGAACTTTAACAACTGAAATCAGTATAACCTAATTCTTTGTACGCTCTATGATTCCCAAACAAAAATAAATTTAAAAAAATCTAGTTTTCTTAAAATTAATAAAATAATGGGAATAGTTTAATTGTGGTTATGTTTTTACCCAAGAATTACCATTTTAAACTTCCATTCACTATATTTGATATCCAATCTTCTGATCAAGCAGTTTTTATAAATGTACTTTTAGGTTACTTCAAAATACTTCTAAGTGCTAATAATGCATAGGATTTATTTAATATTTTATTTTATACAGTCCTTTGACATACATTATAAATGTCAGGATCAATAAACTACTGTTCATAACCTATATTTGCAAATTAAGGTTTTTTTGGAACACAACCACACTCATAAAAACAAACAAACAAAAAACAAAGGACTGTTAACAAAAATATTCTTTCTTTTTAAAATTTTTCATTGCCTTTGTTTGGTCTTGATTCTAACTAAGAACAAACTTTTTGGGGGGCGTGGGGTGGGGGGAGGTTGTCCAAGCAAGATCTTTTGGCAGTGGTGTCAGAAAGAGAGCAAATCTTTTTGTTTGACTAATAAACTTCTTCATCTTTGACTTTTTTACAACCTTTTTAAGATTTCATTTCTCTTGAAGCACTACATAAACATTGTTATTAGGAAATCTACCTTAAATAGTGGGGAAATATTCTTGTCTTTTAACTTTTATGAATAAAAGAACACACAGGAGAAAAACACTAAAATAGGAGCTAATGCAAATTTGTTTCTTCCATATTAAGAAATTATGTAAAAACTTTACAGTAAGAAACTGCTTATCTTGTTGACAAAATAGTATTCTTTTGGTGAAAGGAATGTTCTAAGGGAGCAGATAAATTCATGATTGAATTGAAGGTAAATAGTAGTAAATAGTAAAACCATGGTTTATGTTTCCTGCGTATGGGAATATTTGAGCTTGGTCTCTAGTCACATGCAATACATAATTTTATAAATGTGTTATATTTATAAATCTGTAAAAAGCTAACATATGGATTATATTAGTATTTACTTTGGATTTCTTATTCCGTATTATTTTTAGAGGGCTCTATAAACTGTAATTATTGCTGTCTTTGGGGTTTACACATTTCATACCTCATTTTTCAACAGCATGTTTGCCTTACACATTATTCTTTAGATAGAAGTGAATAGACCTGACTTTTAAAATATTTGCTGTTGCTGAAGTGTTACAAAATCATCCAATGCTAGCAATAATTCTTATAATCATTTTTTAATTTAGCCTATATTAAATACTCATTTAATTAAATTTAATTAAATACTCATTTAATTAAGTATTGAATTATAATTGAATATTTGTATGCTGCTTCAAACTTTAACAAACTAGTAAAACTTTATAGATTGGTGGAATTCTATGCTATTTTCTTCTCTTACTGGTTTTTCTTTAACAATTAACACATTCCTGGTCTTTCCTCAGAGCCACAATAAAGTGGTAGAACACTTCTTCTTTCCTGCAAAAGTTCTTTCTTTTTCCTATATTTTTAAAACATTGTTCACTCATTCCCCCTTTTTAGGTTATTTTCTTGAGTTAAATACTAAGAAGATTTCAACTGCTGGCAAATCATTGCATCCTTTTTTCCCTTTTTCACCTTCTAAAACATTTATTCCATATTAACAGCCAACCCTGCATTTATTTCTAAGTTGCAATGCCAAAGGTTACATGCTTTTTTTTTTTTGTTTGTTTAAGAGACAGAGTCTCACTTTATGGCCCTTTGGTAGAGTGCTGTGGCATTACACAGCTCACAGCAACCTCAACTCCTGGGCTTAGGTGATTCTCCTGCCTCAGCCTCCCGAGTAGCTGGGACTACAGGCACCTGCCACAACGCCCGGCTATTTTTTTGTTGCAATTTGGCCAGGGCTGGGTTTGAACCCACCACCCTCCGTATATGGGGCCGGCGCCTTACTGACCGAGCCATAGGTGTCGCCCTAGGTTACATGCTTTTAAATTTATTGCTCACTGTATGATTTTGGTATGATTACATTTTGATGTAATTCAAATGTGAAATTTTTCAGGATTGGCAGAATTAGGTACGCTGTGTGATCCTTTACGGAGCTGCTCCATTAGTGAAGAAAATGGACTCAGTGCTGCCTTTACTATTGCCCATGAGCTAGGACACGTGTAAGTACCTCTATTACCTCAGCAGTGTGCCTCTGTTTGTTAGCACAGAATGCCTAACATTCAGTCTTTATTTCTTTGTTAGATATTATTAATGTAATTTTCACCCCTTTAATCCTCATTCTGGGTCTTTTATGATTTACGTTAGATCAGACATGCTGCACAGATCAACAGGCTAAGCAAAGAACTAGAACTTGGGAGATGTTTTATTTCATTTACTATCTTGGATTATATGGCAAGCACTTCCGTCCTCTATCCCTTGTTATCCTCTATATGACCAGGTTCTGGGAACTCCCCAAAATGTTCTTAATGCCAACTCATTTCTTGCTCTTAATGCTCAGAGCCCCAGAAGAGGATGTAACCCATGGGAAGTTCTCATTTAAGATTTTTAAAAATTTTCACCTGTTCCTTAGGTTTTTATAAGAATTTAGGATCTCTTTTCTGTTCTAGTATTACTAAAAATTCTGCTGAGATTTTGTGTTCTAAGAATGGAAGCCGTGATTTCTCATGATGTCTTCAGAGCTGTCAGGAAATCAGAACTTAATAAACTTATCCTCTGAAAAATTATTTCAAATGTACCCTCAGAACTCCAGTGTTTCTTTGTTATCTGCTAGGAAGGAATCGAGGCTAGAATGGCCTGTTTTTGACCGCATTGCTTTTTCTGGTTGTGTTTTGAGATTTTGTTAGTGCATTTAGGTGGAATAATTTCAAGTGAAGATCCTTTTTAGTAAACTAGCATCTCTTCAATTTCCTCTTAGCCTGATAATAAGCTACATTTCATAAGTTATTTAGGAAGAGGGGATAGGATGAGGAGCAATCCTGGGACTGCAGAAATTCTGCGGCAATGTCTGCAAAGCACTACCGGCTGGTTGCCAGGGCTGCTAACTAGAGGGCCACTATTTTTGCATGGTACCATATTATGAATTTATTTTCTCCTGAGAAACTCCTTAGGTGTTTCTAGAATATGGGTAAGTAGTTTAAAGACCTGATTTAAATACAAATGTTTATAGGCAAGGAGCTGAATTAGGTGGTTTCAGTGCTGCTTCTAAACTTGACTTTTTACTTGAGGCCCCTAATGATTGCATAGGAGATCCTATGCAGTCCTATGTTGCTGACCTGCTAATTATTTAATATGTTTGCTCTCATTGTGAAGATTTGGCTGCCCTTTGGGAATGTTTATTTAGTATTCCAGTTCTACCAGTCTCATTTATGAAGTACAGCCCAGAAATAGTACTTAGGCTTTTATAAATAAAATAGATAGATACTGTTGAAAGAAAGGGAATTTGAGATGAAAGTTCTTTTTATACTGTAGCAATAGGCAATGGTCTGGAATTTAGTGTGGCATCACTTTAACCTAATCTGTCCACATGTATCTCCAAGGCTATCCATGTTGAAATCCACTGAAGGCATTTAATGTGAATGCTATGCCCATATTGTGATGAGGTCAACTGGAATCCAAGTATTTAAATTGTTTAGACTCAGATGCCAGATGAACAGACTGTGCTTCTGATCGAAGGTATAATCTAGTGTTTCTTAGCAATCATGTGCTTCTAAACATGAGCATTTTAGGACCTATGAAAAGACAAAATACAAATTCTGATATAATTATATTTATCTGTATTTTCTATTATATATGGATCTGTTATAATGTTGTATATATCTTTTGACATTCTTTTTAAATGTTTATTTTTATTTTTAGATTTAATGTTCCACACGATGATAGTTTTAAATGTAAAGAGGCTGGAATTAAACATCAGTATCATGTAATGGCTCCAACTTTAAATTATCACACAAATCCTTGGACCTGGTCAAAATGTAGTCAGAAATATATCACTGAATTTCTAGAGTAAGTCTGATAATTGGGCATTTATTAGATTATGAAATTTGAAGTGTGTACTTTTAAAATGGGTTCAATATCTGTTTAGTTTTTCCTTAATCTTAAGTTAACTTTCACTGTAAAAATGGATGTGTAAGAGTTATGTGTACATGTTATTTTCCTCCACAAATAATTTTTATTATAGTTCAGACCTAGCTATTCTTTATCCGGACTGTTTTCTTATGATGAACACGCTGGGGAGAGACTTATTGGGAATTCCAGCTTTTGTATGGGTGTTTGAATTTTTTCAGAAGTTAGTAATATTTTGAGAAGAGTTTGAGTGACTCTAGTTTGAGGTGCTCCGGAAAGATAGAAAATTGCTAAAGTCAAATTGTGAGTTAGCCAAATAGCTCTCTATAACCACGGTGGTGCAGTCTCTAACTTTCCATACTCTGTTAAAGGCTCTTTCTAGCTCTGAAGAGAAGTGGTGGATCTAGGTTTTTCCTGCTTTGTCTCTCCACCCTTCACTTGGTTTCTCTGCTTTCTGATTTCTTTTATCCAAATGGGGGTGTTTCCATTTTAACACTGAATTTGTCCAAAAGACAAGCCAAAGCTCTTTCCAGCTACTTTTTGTATAGATGTAATAATACCTTTCTTTTACTTTACATTCCAATCATCAATTAATCAGCATCACTATTTTCTAATTACCTCTGTCTTTATGAGAACTATGGGAATAAATAAATCACAGTATGGAATATATGTTCAAAATTATATCCCCAATTTATAACCAATAGTGATAATTTATCCTTATATGGGAACTTGATTTAAGCACACAGCATGTTCATCACAAACATGCTGATCTGTACATGATTATGTTTAACTTTTTCAATGGTTAACTGATGTTTTGGTTAAAAATACCAGTGGTGTGGTTTTCTTGGGGGAGAGGGTGGTTTAGCATGGGGTAATACTCCAATTCTTTTCAATGGCAATTTTTTAAAGTTACATGCTCATTTTGTTGAAAAATTAATATGTCCTTTTAGCCAGTAAAAATTTCCAAAAAAATTATTGTAATTATGGTAGTGGAACAGATGGTTGCTTTTAACCAACTGGAATATTGGGTTAAAATTGAATATTGTCACAGTTTTCTGTAGATTGAACATCACATGGCAAAGTAGGAGTAATATATATTACATTTGCTGTGCTCTTTTCCAAGTTTTTTAAGTATATCATATATTCAGATAGCAAGTTATAGATATTACCACTGTCAATTTTCAGATAAAGAAACTTAAGCTCAGGGAGATTCAATGGGTTTTCCACAGCCATGCATCCTGGGATGTGCTAGAGCCAAAGTGTAAGGCCAGTGCTCTTGACTTTGCCATACTCCTTCCGCAAAGAAACCTTTGGAGGTAGAGACAGCACAGAACTTTTTGAAATTCCTTTTTTGTTGCTGCTGTTGTTTGGAACTTGAAACACACTTTCTCAAATGATTTGAAAATGTATTTTATTTTTACAACATCTTGGCAGGTTGGACATTACATTTGAGGCATCGTTATTAGAAAGCAAACTAGACCAATAATGTGATATGAACATATGTTTTGTAAATTACATTCTGATGAATTTGTGTTTGTCATTTTTTAATTGCTGCCTTCTGGGTGATTGTGGTAATCAAGTGCAAATAAACACATTAAAGATCCTTTGTAAAGTGTCATTATGTACAAGACCATTGCTGTACTGACATTGATGTGAGTTGGTTTTAATTTAACAAAAATAATGGATATTCTCTTTGAAAGTGAAGTATTCTAGGCCAGGCACAGTGGCTTACTTGTAATCTCAGCACTCTGTGAGGCTGAAACGGTGGATCACTTGAGCTCACGAGTTCGAGATCAGCCTGAGCAAGAGCTAGACCCCATCTCTAAAAATAGCCATGTGTTCTGATAGGTTCCTATAGTCCCGGCTACTTGGGAGGCTGAGACAAGAAAATCACTGGAGCCCGAGAGTTTGAGGTTGCTGTGAGCTATGATGCCACGACACTCTACCAAGGGCAACAAAAGTGAAATTCTTTCTCAAAACAACAACAAAAAGAAAGTGAAGGAGTCTAGTAGATGTGATAAAGAATCTTATACTGAAACACATCCATGTGAATTTACAATTCTTTTTTTTGTGTTGGTATAGTACTGGTCATGGGGAATGTCTTCTTGACAAACCAAATGGAAGGATATACGACCTATCTTCACAGCTTCCTGGACTGATGTATGACATAAACAAGCAATGTGAACTTATGTTTGGTCCTGGATCACAAGTGTGTCCCTATTTGGTAAGCAAAATCTTCTCCTTTTGTTTGAAAACTGCCATAAAGTTATACTAAGCATATATTTTAAAATGTACATTTATTCTCTGGAAACAGATGATGAACTAAATATGCTTTCTAAGTCTTTGAAAATTTGGTGTCTGGGAGAGAGTAGTTAAAAAAAGAAAGACTAAAACTTATATAGTACTTACTCTATATCAGGTACTATCTTGAGTACTTTATGTTACCTTTGTTAATGCTCACCGATTCCTATGCAGTATACTCATGTAGAAAATAGAGCCACAGGGAAGTTATATAACGAGAAAAGTAAAAGCATTTAATATTTGTTTTCAAATAATATTGGGGTGAGAGGAGAAAATAAAGGTATTTTGATACTGACTTGTTGATTCCTGAATTAAAGGCCTCAGGAATCTAATAGCATGCATTTTCCTTTACATAGATTAAAAGTCAGAGGAAATTTGCTGGCATATTGTTTAGTTTTCATTAAGCTATTACTTTACAATTTATTTTGAGGATTTTTCAGAGATTAGATACTTTGAATTTCTACAGAGATGGTTGATCCTAATACTTGTAGTGAATCTATAATCATGATTTTCTTTTGGGTAAATCTAGGATTCAGTTTAGAATTGATGAGATTGCTGTGGTGAATCCATACTATGCTTTTCCACACAGAGTAGAGTAGTCATTCTGTTTTCTTCATTTCTTTGTATACCTTTGCCAGCTTTCTTACGGCCTCACTAGATTGTGAGGATTGTTGGGCCAGAAATGCAGCCTTTTCATTCATTTAAATAAATATATATGCCGAGTATCCAATTCAGAATCCTACCACCCGATAGGTTCCACAAAATGAATGTTTATTGAATGTTGAATGAATGAATGACACTTAACAGTGAGCACAGGGGCATTCAAAGTATCTTTCACATAGTGGTTATTCTTTATAAAACCTTAAATTTATACTCACAAATTTTAAATAAGGCTTTCAGCATCCATTGTGAAGGGGGATGATTTACCTTAATATATCATTATATCACATTTCTTTCCAACCTGATTTACACACTAAATAAACTTTGAATTTAAATTTGGAAAAAGAAAAAAACATTAACTTGAGCATAGCTCCTGTGACCCTCTGTGGACTTTCTTTCTTTTGAAAACTTCAGAACCCTTTGTTCAAAAGTTGAAAGTATGCATTACATTCGCAAAATGGGAAATTTCAGTATACATTAAACAGTATTTTTATGCACATTATTCATATATTCCACCATTGCTTCAAAGGGGCTTTTGGGAACTCCCTGTGAATAACATTTAACAACAAAAAGTCCTTTAGAAAAATATCTTGTAAAGAGAAAAAAACTGTCTCATGTAGTTTTAAGTATTTCCACCAATTCATATCTTCCATTGTTCAATGAATAAATAAAAAATCAAAACAATATTTTTAAAAAAGGGAATGGCATCACTTTATGTGTTCAGAGGAAAAATCAATGACTGGAACCTATTTGGTAAAGATTTTTATCGATTTTGCAGCCCTGGCTATATCAGATCAATCTATAGGCCAGTCTATTACACTGAACTGACTCTCACCCGCCTGTTCTTTCTGCAGAAACAGTGCAGGCGTCTCTGGTGCACAAGCACAGAAGGAGTTCACAAAGGCTGCCGCACTCAACACATGCCACTGGCAGATGGGACAAACTGTGGTCCTGGGATGGTAGGTTTTCTTGAAGGGTGAGTCTTGTGTCAAAAGATTATTCAAGAACTCTGCATTTGAGCATTCTGTTCATTGTTTCCTGTTGAGTTTTGTTGAGCTAGTGGATTTAAAGTTACTGCCATGTTTGTGTCATTATATAGTACATTGCCCACTGAATTAAAATTTTAATTTTATCCTTTTCTTTCCAGTGTGTATAGCAGATGAATATTTAAGTTGCATATAGTTGTCACATAAATGACATACGCATGGGTGGTTATCTAAGCACATTCATAGCCTTGTTAGTAAAATTGAGAACAGATATAAAGGTCCTAAGATTTTGGCAAATTCCCCAAATTTGTGAACATTCTTGCATACATTTTCTCCCATACAGTTCAGTTAAGTATAATTGTAAGATTTAAGTGGCTTCTTTGGATCTTTGTTGTTTCTGAATATATTATAACACATTATACTCCTAAAATAAACTGCCTGCCTACTACCTCTTCACCATTCTAACATTGATCATTAACGAAATCTTGCCATTCACCATCGTTAAGCATCATGTTAACTAACTCCATCAAGGTGATGTGGAGATGAAATAATGAAATGTGTTTGTTGTGAGGACAAAGTGCGATTGTGCTGCGTGTTGCAGGACAGCCTTCATGTTCTTGCCTACATTTTTAGTCTGTCAGACTTCTTCACACTTCTTTGGACCACAAGGAACACTTCTTGAAAACAGGTTGCCTGGGCTTGTGCCTGTAATCCTAGCACACTGGGAGGCAGAGGTGGGTGGATCATTTGAGCTCACGAGTTCGAGATCAGCCTGAACGAGAGTGAGACCCTGTCTCTACTAAAAATAGAAAACTGAGGCGAGAGAATCACTTGAGCCCAAGAATTTGAGGTTGCTGTGAGCTATGAGGCCATGAGACTCTACCAAGTAGAGTCTTTTTTGTAATGAGTACAAAAAAGAAAAGAAATGAAATGAAAAGAAAATGGGTTGCCTAATGCTGCCTCTTTGTTCCCTTAACATTAACCAAATGTAAAAGCTTCCTAAAAATTAAAGGTCAATTCAGTAGCTGAACTTGTGCCTGTGCTACTTACCCAGTTGAAATATTTCTGCTGGCTTTTGCCTTTCTCTTGAATTATTTTCCCATCAAAAGGCATGTGTTTCTTATGATTATTGATCACATTACAAATAAATTGGTTACTAAAGTTTATTTGGTACTTCCCGTAATTTTTGTAGTAGCTGAAGTACTCATTGAAATCATCTAAAACTCTAATCACCTTTTTGTACTTTTAGGCCCAAAGTTTTAGTGAACTTTTTCTGTTTAGCTAGTAATGAAATATAAAATTTAATCTTTAACTTACATAAAATTTTTTATTTGGGGATAAGAATTATTGAAAGGACTTTACTTTTTCCCCCCTCCTTGTGACTTCTAGTCAATGATTGATATATTTATAAATATCAAGAGATATACTATTTATGGCTAATTTATTGAGTAGTCTAAATACAGTTTGGCCATACACATGATATTCTTTACTAATAAAAAATTGTATTTACTTTGAAGCATTCGGAATGTTAGCAAACTTTTTCTTTTTTTGCAGTTACAGCATGGTATTCAATTAACATAACAATAATTATTTTGTATAAGCTGGAACCAAGATAACTGAACATGAAAATATATGACTCCATATATGACTAATGTGTGCTGTATACCATCAAGAGTCTGCTTTACATTTCCATACCAATTTATAACCCCATACTGTACCAGGCAACGTTAGTGGCTATTAAAAATACAACCAGGATGGGCTGTCTAAAGACACATTTGGTAGTGTGTTGACTATACAAAAAAAGATACTGTGTAGTTTAAAAACAAATCTTATACAGCCTTCCATTTTAATTTTTGTCTTTAAAAGGAGTGAGTTGTATTCAAGGGAGTTAAATGCTTTGTAGATAAGGAGAAAAAAATCTGTGCTAGAACCAACTTATTCATCATCATCTTCATCTTCTCCATCCTCTTCTCCCCATCTTCTTCCTCTTCCTTCTTTTTCTTGCCTTTTTCAGCCTTGACACCTCCCTTTTTTGCTGCATCAGACTTTCCTTTAGCTCATGCAGCAATATACTTTTCGTATTTTTCCTTCAGCTTTGCAGCCTTCACAAGGCCTCTTGTCACCCGCAGCAGTGTTACTCCACATTTCTTTCAGGTTCTCTGCAGCATCTCCAGGGGATGGACCTGATGTTCTCCTTTGATCTTTGGATAGTACTCAGAACAGAAGGAGAACAAGGCCAAAGGAGGGATCCTTGAACTTCTTTTATGTTTTCCCTGTGGGAAGGAGATAGGTTTTCATTTCTCTTTCATAATGGGTCTTTTTTGCCTTTGCCATACCTTCAAATTTTCCTTTCTCTTTAGCAGACATGGTCTTCCACCTCTCTGAGCACTTCTTAGAAAACTCTGAGCAGTTGATAGAAGCATCTGGGTGCTGCTTCTGTACTCCTCCAGACAAGTTTGCATGAAGAATGCTCATGATGACTTTCTGCTTCCGGGCTTCTTAGGACCTCCTTTGCCATATTCAGTTATTTTTCCTCGCTGAGGCACAGAGTTGCCCAGTGTCCACCCAATTCTCTCCTGCCCTGGTGCTATCTGTATGCAGCTAAATGTACTGTAGTGGCTGTGTATGAACTTAACTTTCTGAAATTAATGTGTATGAGTACAATGTGCAGATCTTAGGTGTATAGCCTGATAGATTTTAACAAATGTAGGTACACATTAGTCAACATCTCAATTAAAAGTAAAGCATTTCTATCAGGCTAAAATGTTCGGGCTGTGATCTGTCAGATTATATTAAAAAAATCAAGGATCATTTGAATTGTTTATGAAAGATTCCTACAAAATACAAGGCACACAACATTCTACTCTGAGATTTTGTTTTTGTTCACTTTTAATAGGGCTTTCTCATATTTAATGACTTGTTCTATTGGGGAGAGCAAAGCATTTTTACTGCTAATAAGCTTGGCTCATAGGATCCGTTCATTCAGCAGGGATTTATTAAAGGCCTACTCTGTCAGGCACTATTTTAGGTGCCTACATACATGAGTGAACAACACAGAAAAGGTTCCTGTCCTTGTAGAGCTTACACTGTAAGGGGAGACTAGAATAGTATAAATAATTATTATAATAGTACCATCGAGCTCATCAGTGATGTGGACAGGAAAAAGATTACAAGTTTTATGATAGGAAAGGCCAAATTGTAATGTAAAATATGGTCAGGTTAGAGTTTAGATGAAGTTACTAAATTAGATGAGAGAGTTAGCTATGAGGATATCTGGGGTAAGCGAGTTCCAGACAAAGGGAGCAGCTCAGGTCCTAGGTCTAGGCAGGGGTCCTCAAATTGCGGCCCATGAGCCACATGAAGTGGTGTGATGGTATTTGTTCCCGTTTTGTTTTTTTACTTCAAAATAAGATATGTGCAGTGTGCATAGGAATTTGTTCATAGTTTTTTTTTTGTTTTTTTTTTTAACTGTAGTCCAGCCCTCCAATGGTCTGAGGGACAGTGAATTGCCACCTGTTTAAAAAGTTTGAAGATGCCTGGTCTAGAGAATTCCTGGCAGTGTACAAGGAAGAGCAGGACCAACACTGTGGCTAGAGTGGAGTGAAGAGAGAAACTTTAGGAAGTAACTACAGGAATATCATGTAGGGCTTTGCAGACCATTACAGGAACTTTGCATTTACTCAAAATAAAATAATGAAGGATGTGAGTGGAATTATCACCTGATTTGACAACTTAGTTTAACAACTAAGTTTGCAAAAAGATTATCTGGCAACTATATTAAGGCTACATTGTCCAGGCAAGAGTGGAAACAGAGGTTGTTTACTTAAGGAGGTATTGCAGTGATAGAGATGAGAGATGCTGGCTGCTCAAACCAGAGTGGTAGCAATGGGATGGCGAAAAGTTAATTTTTTTTAGATGTTAGGAGAAAGTAGAACATTCAGAATGTATTAGATGTGGAGTGTTCGAAGAGGGAAAAGAGGCGGGATAGGATGACTAGGTTTTTGTCTGAACAAGTTAGATCAACACAAAAGAAGTAGGTTTTGAGGAAGAAGATGACTGTGGTTTGGGGTTTTCTATGTTTGAAATATTTATTAGACATTCAGGTAAACATGAATAAGCAGCTGTACTGTATATACAAGTCCAGAGTTCAGGAGCAAGAGGACAGGGTCTGTTTGTTCATTGAAAAGAATAAAGGACAAAGATTATGAGCCTGGAGACATTCTGACATTAAGAATAAGAAGAAAGAGCAGAAGAAACTCAGAATGATTAATCATAGAGGAAGGAAGAAAGCCAAGAGTGTGTGGAGCCCTAGAAAACAAAAAAGAAAAAATATGTATATCAAAGAGGAAAAGTAATGAACTGTGTCACATACTGCTGTTAAGTCAAGCAAGACAGAAAGGGACAAGTGGCCACTGGGGATCTGCTAGGAGCGGATTCTTGGAAGAATGGGGTGGGGTGTGAGAGAACAGAGAGAGTTAGACAATGAGCTTACACACCTCCTTCAAGGAAAAGTGGGGCAGTAACTCCTGAGGGAAGTAGTGAGATCTAAGAAAGCTTTCCTTATTGCCCTTGTTTTTAAAGTGGGAGAAATCAGAGTTTGTTTGTATGTTAATTGGAATGATGTAGAGAAGTAGTCTTCAAATTATCTGTAGTAAAGAATCAGGTTTTTTCCCTTTTTTAAAATTTCTGATCATTTATAAACTAATACTTTTGTAAAAAAATAATAAATATTATTGTCGCTAGTAAAAATGAAATAGAAGAAGGGTAAAATATAAGCCAAATTTTTCTATAGGAAATAGTATGGCTATTCCTCAAAAAAATTTTAAAACAGAATTATCATATTATTTAAGAATTCTACTTTTGGGTGTATATCCAAAGAATTGAAAGTAGGGTCTTAGAAAGATTTCTGTTTACCCTTGTTCATAGAATTGTTCACAATAGCTAAAAGATAGAAGTAACCCAGGGTCTATCCATGCATGAATGGATAAACAAAACATGGAGCATCTGTATGCTGTGGTTGGAATATTTGTCTCTTTCAAAACTCTTGTTGAAATTTAATTACCAATCTAACAGTATTGGGAAGTTGGAAGTGAGGCTTTTAAGAGGTGATTAGACCATGAGGGAAGAGCCCTCATGAGTGGGTTTATTGATTTTATTGAAGGGCTCTTTCTGGGCCTTCCACCTCTGCCCTGCTCTCCAAAGAATGCTATATTCAAGGCGCCATCTTGGATGAAGTGAATGGCCTCATAAGACACTGGGCTTGCTGGTGCCTTGATCTTAGACTTCCCAGAACCCAGGCCTGTGAGAAATAGATGTCTGTTCTTTATAAATTACCCAATATTGGATATTCTGTTATAGCAGCACAAATAGAACTAAGACAACACACAATGGAATATCATTCATCCTGAAAAAATAAGTTCTGACACATGGTACAACATGGATGGGTCGACCTTGGGGACCTTATGCTAAGTGAAATAAGCCAGTCACAAAAGACAGATCTTATATAATTCCAATTATCTGAAGTATCTGCAGCAGTCAAATTCATAAACAGAAAGTAGAGTAGTAGTTATTAGGAGGTAGGAGAAGGTGTAAATGGCAGTTATTTAATGGGTTTCCATTTTACAAGATGAGAAAGTTCTGGAGATTGATTGTACAAAATGAGAAAGTTCTGGAGATTGTTCAAAATGAGAAAGGTCTGGAGATTGTACAAGATGAGAAAGTTCTGGAGATGGATTGAATGTACTTAACACTACTGAATTGTCCACTTAAAAATGGCTAAGATGGCACATTTTCTATTGTGTGTTTTATCACAATTAAAAAATAAAGTAAAATAATCTTTAAATTATTTTCTTTGATAAACATAAAGTTACTCTGTGAAACTCCTATAGAAGTTTTTAAATGCATGCTCTTAATTTCTGTGCATAATCTCCCCACAGACTGGTAACTAGTTCATAGGCCAGCATCAGTGCAAGGCCACACCTTGATTAGCTATCACTGACATGAGGGTGAAATAGAAGATATTAGAGAATTTCTAGAGATATTTTTTGAGTAGTGAGAAGGGATCAGATGAAGGGCACATGTGGAGGGATTGACTTTGTGATCGTGGGTTACTTGTAATAGGCAGCAAGGCTGAGTGTCTGTCTGGGTACAGATTCTGTTAGGTGGGCAGAATGGGTGATGGGAGATTGTGGGGAGATTCTTCTGTAAGGTTCCATTTTCTTGATGAAAGTAAGAAACAAGATTATCATTTGAGACTTTGGATAGGATAAAGTAGAAAGTTATCTAATGGAGTGGGAGAGTGAGTTAGACATGGTGGCTCATGTCTGTAATCCCAGCACTTTGGGAGGCGGAGGCGAGAGTATTGCTTGATGGGAGGAGCTCAAGATCAGCCTGGACAACAGATCCAGGCCCTGCTCAATAATAATAAATAAACAAAAATAAGCCTCATGTGGAGGTTTCCACCTGTGATCCTAGCCACTCAGGAGGCTGAGGCCAGAGGATTACTTGAGACCTAAAAGTTTCATGTTGATTGTGAGCTACGATTGTGGCACTGTAGTATACCCTGGGTGACACAGTGAGACCCTGTCTCCTTAAAAAGTTAAAAACAAAGAATGGGAGCATAAATAGATATCTTTGAATAAAAAAAAATAAAAGGAAGCATGGGCATATTTGCAATTAACCTAATGTTTATTTGCTTCTTAAAAAAAATCATATTTCATTTTACTGTTTAATTTTTCTTCTTGTCCAGGGAGACTTTAAATCTCAAGGGCAAGAGAAATATTATATTCTTTTTGCATTCTACAGATCTACAGATCTTACTCAGTGGATAGGAAATACTTGTAAAGTGGTGTCAAATGTAATCATATGTCTGAATTAATAACAATTTTCATTAAATTGTTTATGTTTTGTTCTTCTATTGATCTTTACACTACTGTTATAATTATTGTGATGTTCTACATAGATATACATGAATTATTTCTTTGTGTTTGTTATTTTTGTAGCATTGCCACCATGGGCTTTGTGTAAATAAAGAAATGGAAACACGTCCTGTAGATGGTGAATGGGGACCATGGGGACCTTACAGTTCTTGTTCAAGAACATGTGGAGGTGGAATCAAAAGCACAACCAGACTCTGTAATCGTCCCGAGTATGTCTTTTTTATGTCACTGTAAATTAAGATTATCTCAAGGCACCAGAAAGTAAACATCAGTTTCATTCACTTCTAAAACTGGAGGTCAGTCTGTAAGTTTCTGAGATTCAGAAAACTTCTGGAATAGGTTAAGCCGTATTATCTTAGATTTTTGCTAGATTCAGATCTTAAAAAACAAGAACAAAAACAATAGATTAAATTTTATATTTTAAACTGAGACAGAACCATTTTCTTTTCTTTTTTGTGTTTGTTTGTTTCTGATTTAGTACATGTATAAACTTGAGACATACTTCTAAATATGCGTGAAAGTAAAATGATGGCGTTTTCACATTTACTATATTCCTAATGAAAGATTCTGGCTCCTTCCACTTGTATTTTGTCTCCCCCCGACAAAATATATAGTTTGGTTACCAGTTTTTTACTGTTTTGTATAATTTGATATGTCATATTTTCTTTCTTTGCTTCTCATATTATAGATGCATCATTACCCTTAGCTGAATAAGTTCTGAAGCATATCTCCCCCCATCAAACTATTTATAAGAGCTTAGAGATTCTATAAAGATTTTTAAATAATGTTTCTGTTGTATGTGTTATGTATAAGTTGGTAAGCAAAACGACACTCTTTACATAAAGACTTATTAACAAGCATTTTTAACATAGAAATGTGACTTACTCTGAATAAAATCTAACTTAGTACATTTACATTTTAGAATGACAAATTATAGTGGAAGTCTTTGTATTCCAAAAATTCTGTAAAAAAACCTTGTATTTTCTGGTTTAAGTTTAAATGGGCATATATGTAGATTTATACCATGAAACTTCTTGAAATGTGCTGTTTGCTCACTCAACGCAGAGCTGAGTGATAAGATGCATGTAACAAAGATGCAGGTGTATTTCCTTTTTATTTATTAGGATGTCTTCCTTTATTATCGTCTTTATTATGTCAGAAAACAGAATAAGTACTTTTTGAAGTTTTAAAAGAAATTCATGTCATTATTTTATGAGTTAATCTAGTCAAAGATAAGATATTTCTGCCCTCCAGGCCTCAGTGTCCACCCTAAAGTTTAGATTTTTATGGTACATTAGTCATGGAATTGCTTAAAACCTCTGTTACATCTGTTAAAAGTAAAAAGTGTTAGTGGAACATCAGTGGTTTTCCAAATCCTGGAAAGAATGGAAAAGTTTTAGAAATAAATGGCCAAATTAATTTTGTACTGATGCGCTTTAAAATGTAATGAATTTGACTAGGCCAAGAAACGGAGGAAAGTACTGTGTGGGCCGCCGGATGAAATTTCGCTCATGTAATACTGATTCATGTCCAAAAGGCAAGCAAGACTTTCGAGAGAAGCAGTGCTCTGATTTTGACGGTAAACATTTCAACATCAATGGTCTTTCCCCTAATGTGAGGTGGCTTCCAAAGTACAGTGGGAGTAAGTAATTATACTATTTCTTTGATGTAAATTTTTTTGGGGGACATAGGAACACATAACTTGAATATAGTATACTACAAATCGGACTTCTTTCTTTTTACAGTTGCCATAAAAGATCGTTGTAAACTCTATTGTCGGGTTGCTGGAACCACTAACTTCTACCAGTTGAAGGACAGGGTTGCTGATGGTACTCCTTGTGGAACTGAAACTAATGACATCTGTGTTCAAGGCCTGTGTCGGGTAAGTAAACTGGACGTTTCTATTATATTTAAACTGACTTTAAGAAAATTATTTTTCTATTTCTCTAACAAAATATTACTTTTATTACTTCAGGATATGGTCTTATGAATTCTAGTTAAGCGTATTTTGATAGCAAGCTGTCCGTATGAGTTTGGCTAGTCTCCTTACTAGGCAATTCTCAGTCATTGAGAATGACTCATAAAACATTTAGGATTAATTTGCTGATTTTGCTTTGTCTATTGTACTCATAATCAAGTTGGTAATAAGGTCAGCTTCCTTAAAAGAAAAACAGTTATATGATACAAGGGTTATAAAGTGCTTTTGCTACTTCAAATATAAACTTTCTTTGGGGATATTTTTCCCTCTGCATTAAAGCCATTGACATCCTTCCTCTCTCTCTCCCTGGCTCTCTGTCTCTTATTTTTTATGTGCACTCAACAAACATGGATTGATTGAGTAGCTACTAGATGTCAGATACTGTTGAAAATCACCAGGTCAAAGGATGGAGCAGAGGCCCTACTTACAAGATGGTCACAGAATCATATGGGGGAGATAGTGTGTAAACGCTGTGCCGTGGGTCCTCTGCAGGGTAGCATGGAGCAGTTAAGGAGGTAGTGCCTTATTTCACGTGGAGGTGGATAAAGGATTCAGAGAGCCCTTCATGGAGAGTGGGAGGCTCATGCTTGGTATTGAAGATGAGTAGGTTTTAAAAGGTGAGGAAGTAAGGGTTAAGGGTTGGAGTTTGGGACTAGCAAAGGGTTGGCATGTGCAGTTTTTTTCTTCTTGGGAATGTATAGACAGATTTGAAGTCTGGGGAGAAAGGTGATTTGATTTGCTTAGTCAAATCTTAGACCCTTTAGAATGTTCTGGTTAGGAGAAGATTAGGGGTAGGTGGGAAATTTAGCAGGATTCTAGGCATGAGCAGGTGAGACCTTAAAGCTCAGACAACAGCAGATGTTAATCTTGAGGCTGGATGGTGAGTTTGGGAGCTAGGATAGTGAAGACAGTGAATGTGGACTGAAGAATACAGTGAATATGCTTCTATGAGGTCATCTTTTGTAGCTTTCATGTGTGAGTGAGATCTTGCAGCATTTGTCCTTCTGTGCCTGGCTCGTTCCATTTAACATAATGTCTGTCCTGCAGGCCCCTCCATGTTGCCACAAATGGCAGGACTTCATTTGTTTATATGTCTGCATAGTATTTCACAGCGTCTAGGAGCCACATTTTCTTCATCCCGGGCATCCACAGTTGGCCCTGAGGTTGATTCTGTATCTTGGCTGTTGTGGATGGGGCTGTGATAAACACTGGAGGGCAGCTCTCTCTTTGACATACTGATTTCATTTCCTTTGGGCACATTCCCACAAGTGGGATTGCTGGACCATATGGTAGTTCTGTTTTTAGTGGATGTTTTAATGGATGTTTAGTGCTGATGGACGTCCTCGCAAAACAGCAATGATGACTACTGGAGTTAATGCATTTGAACCCCAGAAGTAACCATTCCACGGTGTACATATATTTAAAGACATCATGTTGTGCATAATGACATACGTTATCTGCCAATTTAAAAATAAAGAATATGTAAGGTAATCTGATGAACTCATACAGTTCTTAAGATGGAGCTTAATAAGGTCAATTTCATTTCCCTATAAAAGTACTATTATCAATTTTATTTCCCTGTAAAAAATATTAAGTAATTAAATGCCTTACACCCATGAGCTAACGAGATGTTTAAAGAGACTCAAAATAACTCACCCACTGGAAATTGCTTAAATCCTAGAAAAAGATTACTCAGTGACTCAAAAAATGTATGTTTTATATAAATTAACAGCAGAAAGTCTTAAGAAAATGCAATGAAATTTGCATTTGAAATTTGAAATTGATGATGAAAATTATCAGAACATATAGATGCTTATTACTTTTAGAAAATATATGGGTAAAATTTTCAATTGGGAAATATTTTCTTTGTGTGTAAAAGAATCCATAAGACTTTTGAAATTTTCTCTTCTGATCACTAAATTTAGAGGACTATTCCAAAGAACTGAAAGAGTGAAAGTGGTGTATGGAAAGGATACCATTTGCATGGGGAGGAGCTGCATGTGTCTTTTGAAACTTCTGAAGTAAACTATTTACTTTCCTATTTATACATTTATTCATTTTCATCATAAACACTATTGTGTTCATTTGGAGGAAATTATTTCTTTTAGTGTTTATTTGAAACTGATATTATTAGTGGAGTTCTAAGGTCATAAGTTGAAATCGATCATGAAAGACTTTTTTAAGAATATTCTAATGTATCACATAATCATACTTTATTTCTTTGAATTATATTTTTTAAAGAGTGGTTTTCAAATGATAATGGGCATAGGAGTCAATGTCAGTGTTACAATATGGACGTCTAGGTTTTTAACTCCAAGTAATTCAGAAAATCTGGGTATCTTGCCTTTTTAAATACCACTGCATGTGATTCTGATGCAGGAGATACGCATATGTGGATGAACCTTTTAAAAACACTGCCTTTTATACCATGTGAATGGATGTGTGAAAATACTGACGTACCACAAGACTGGTAGAGGTATCTACTAGTCTGAAACAATCCCAAAACAATCCTGTTGTACCAAATACCCTGTTAAATGAAAGAATTTTGTGAAAAGAACTTTGTAAATTTTAAAGCACCATATTTCTAAGTAGTCATTTTTACACTATCAGTTGTAATAATTCTGTTTTGAAGCAAGCTGGCTGTGATCACGTGTTGAACTCCAAGGCGAAGAGAGACAAATGTGGCGTGTGTGGTGGGGACAACTCTTCCTGTAGGACAATGGCAGGTATCTTCAACAGTGCTCATTATGGTAAGTTGTGTATTTGTTTCTAGTTTTCTCTTTCGTTTAATATAATAGTGAAGTAAGTAATGATAGTACAATGGGAATGCCTTTTCATTGTTTTATCTATGCTGTACCCTTAGTCCAAAATGGTGGTTAAAGAAAAATTGTCCGAATATAAAAATTTAATCTTATTCTATATTAGATGTATCCTTGAATTAATAAATTTCCAATGAAAATATATATATTTAGAGACATAAATGTATTTAGTTGTATTTAATAAGTATAATTAGATTCATTTATTAGAGTAAATCAAGTGTTATTTGTGAGTAGTTCCTCAAGTAATGAAGTGCTTTTGCAGATGCTCCAGCAATCTAAAATGTTTCCATCATGGTTCTTTGTAGGAAACTTGTATTTAAATATTTTCATTATTTAAACCACATATTTTTCTTTGGTTTGACATGGCCTTTCTGTTGTGTTTCTTATTAATATTGAAAATATTGATTGAAGGAAAAGGATAAAACTGTTAATTTAAATATTTATTCATAATTTTCATCACATGTGATTTTCTAGGCAGTATTTGGATTATAGATGTAATTAGTATTTGGTGGGCATGAATTTATGTTTCTTCAAAATCTTATGGAACTATATCAGATATTTTCCATTCTAAAATTTTTTATACAAACATTTTTTAATAAAATAAAGTAAAATCTACCCTTTAAACTTTACTTGGGGATTAAAATTTATTTTTTAATGTCTTATTGTTCAGCTTTAAATTGTGTTCATATTTTTGATCATTTAAGTTAGTATTAATGATTCCAATTAAAGCAGTATAATTCAAAACTAAAAATTTATTTCTTATCTATATGAAAAGTGTTATACATTTTGAACTCTAGTGATCCTTGGGAATCTTAGTTACTAGATAACTTGACATACGATTTTTCTAATTCATTGGAGCCACACATATTTGACCCCCTCTGTAACCGTCAATACCAAATTCAATGAAAAAAAAATCCACAATAAAACCACATATCCCAAATTCTTTGAAAATTGTATGAATTAATTAATTTGCAAATGAGAAAGTGTTTTCTCATTTGTAGGATTTCACTAGCATTTTTCACATTTCTGCCCCCTGGTGGTAGCTTTCATCTTGTCACCTTTGCAATGCTTTAGTCTTTCTTGAAAACAATGTGCTATTACCTACAAAGATAAGTATGTAATAGGAGTATTTTAATGTTGAGAAAGTATTTTTTCCTGTTTACTATAGTGTTTCCTCTTTTCAGCAGTGCCAGTGTTGCTGAATTTGGTCTCATAAAATGGAACTATTTACTTTCCTCATTTGAGTAAAACTTTTGCTTTTCTCATAGTAAGTTTTTAGTATACTTTTAAAAAAAATGTCAAATTTTGGGAGTAGATTAAAGAGATTCCTGGCTATAAAAACCCTAAAATATTGAGAAAATAATTTTGTTGTTTTTTTTATTATTTTTCAATAATTAAATTTAAAAAATTCATTATTTTGTTGTTCACTGAATCTCTGTGAACATATCATAGCAATGACCAGTTATTTTGCTATCGCCTGGATTTGCAAATAGTACTATATGTTTGAAATTCTGTGTTTTTTTTCCCAGTAGAAAGTATAAGAGTGTTAGTCCAGTTTTAAAATGAATATAGGTATGTATTAAGCAACTCAGGAGATAAAATATTAGCTTGATACCATTCTAATATTAAGAATTTTAGAAGTAAGAAAATATTAGGAAAAGTTAAGTAATTTGTGAAAGGCATTGATTCAAAGAAATAACCACTTTATCATTTTTAAAAGATAAAATGAAGTTAAGGCTGACTACGCTATTCAGATTTTCCAATCATTCAGCAGTAATAACCTCTAGGCCATCTGCTTTTTGTGAAATTTAACATGTGTAAAATTATGTTGCAGGTTATAATGTTGTTGTAAAGATTCCCGCAGGAGCAACAAACATTGACATTCTTCAGCACAGCTATTCTGGAAAACCAGAAGATGACAATTATCTTGGTAAACATTTCCAGTAAACAGCAGCCAATATGTTGTTCATATGCAATTTCATAGAGATCTGTGGTTGATGTAAATCCCTAGAACGCGACCAGAAAGACTCCCTTGAGCAATGTCGGTTCATACTGACTCCCTTTACATATGTTCTTCCTAAGCAAAATGTATTCTTTACAAAACATGTTCTTTTAAAAATGAATGAAATTCTGAAAAATAAATTTGTTTTTAGTCTTTTCCCATAAGAGAATTTTAGAAAACCAAAGGTTAATATTCAATTAGTTGTATATGTATTTGGAATAGAAATATCTCCAATCTTTTTTCATCTAATATTAATTATAGAACTCCTTGAGGTTAAATGTGTGGGTGTTTTTTGTTTGTTTGTTTTGTTTTTGTTTTTTTTTTTAAGACAGACACAGAACCTCACTCTGTTGTCTAGGCTAGGGTCCTGTGGTATCAGCCTAGCTCACAGTTACTCCAAACTCCTGGGTTCAAGAAATGCTCCTGATTCCTTCTCCCAAGTAGCTTGGGACTACAGGCACCCTCAACCATATTTAGTTAATTTTTTTATTTTTAGTAGAGATGGGGTCTCACTCTTGCTCAGGCTGATGTCAAACTCCTGAGCTCAACCAATCCACCCGCCTTGGCCTAGTGCTAAGATTACAGGTGTGAGCACTGTTTTAAATAGTTTTCTTAAATGTTTTTTTTACCATGTAGAAAAAGTATTTAAATGAAATTTTAAAAATGTCTCTTGTATACAAAAAAGATAGAAAAAGAACTGTTGTTTTTACATTGTTAGATATTAATAAATATAGTCACAGTATATAGTCTCTCAATTATTTCTAGAGTATAGATTAATTTATATTATTTATTTTTAAATATTAGATTTTAGAATCAAAGAATTTCATTAAGGCACAAACATGAAAAGAATGTTTTACAAACCTTTTTCTTCTAAGAAGTATCTTAATGTTGACTTATGTGTAATTCACCAAGCTAAAGTAGGTGATATTGAGAAAGTATTTACTTTATGTTAATAAGATGTATAGATATCGACCCACATACTTAGTATGTATTAACTGGTGATCTGAATCTATAATGAAGGGCTTTCCTCAGGAATCCCATTTGGCACTATAAAATCAAATGTAAAGGGACAGGTGCTTAAGGTGTACAGGGTTTCCTTGTGGGGGAATGAAAATGTTTCGGAACTAAGTAGAAGTGGTGTTTGTACAACATTGTGACCATACTGAAAGCCACTGAATTGTCCATTTAAAATGGTTAATTTTATGTGACATCAATTTTACCCAAATAAAAAGTATAAAATATTTCCCAAAGAAAATCAAATGTAGGGCGGCGCCCGTGGCTCAAGGAGTACGGCGCCAGCCCCATATACCAGAAGTGGTGGGTTCAAACGTGGGCCTGCCCAAAAACTGGAAAAAAAAAAAAAAATCAAATGTAAATATTTTGATTTTTTTTTATATTAGTTAACATTCCTTTTGCCAAAAATGTTATCTAGTTACATATACATAGATATCTGCTACCATATTGTACATAAATAATTTAATAGTTGCATATGTAGACATATAGTTTCTAAATGTAGACATATCTTTCTGGGACTGGGCCAGTTTTGCTGGAATATCAAAACAAATGTTTTTAGAAAAACATTTATTGTTTCACTGAGAAGCAAGCAAAAAAGTACTTGATGAATGTGGGGGTTTTCTTAGTGTAATATGTTGAATATTATATTCCTCTTGAAAACAGAAAGTAAATAGCACGACACTTGATACTTAATACACTTTTAAGCCTCTAACCCAGTACTCTAGGAGGCTGAGACCAGAGGATAGCCTGAGCCCAGAAGTTGGAGACAAGCCTGGGTCCCCTCAACATGGTGAGATGACATCTCTACAAAAAATGAATAAGCTGGCATATTCCTGTAGTTCATAGAAGGGTGAGGCGGGAGGATTGCTTGAGGCTAGGAATTTAAGGCTGTAATGAGCTGTGATCGTGCCACTGCACCCCAGCAACCTAGGAAATAGAGTGAGATCCTGTCTCTTAAATAAAAAATAAAATGATAAGTATTTTTTATACTCTTGGCTAATTTTACTATTTCATAAGTAATATTTTATTCTTTCACAGCATTGTCTGACACTCAAGGGAATTTTCTTTTGAATGGTCATTTTGTTGTGAGTATGTCAAAAAAAGAAATCAATGTACAAGGAGCTATTTTTGAATACAGTGGTTCAAACAATTCAATTGAAAGAATTAATAGTACTGATCGACTAGAGGAAGAGCTTATTTTGCAGGTGAGTTCTCAGCCATTACTAGTAAAACTTAACCTCAATCATTGACAAGTAAACTACTAGCTAAGTATTTAACACTCATTATTGACACTAAAGGTGATGTCTTAATAATTTACCTTTTATGAATTAATTGTATGTTCTTTTGTATTTTCGTGTAGGTGTTGTGTGTGGGTAATTTGTACAACCCTGATGTACGTTATTCCTTCAGTGTCCCTGTAGATGAGAGGGATGACCTGTTCATCTGGGATCCATATGGACCGTGGCAAGATTGTACCAAAATGTGTCAAGGTACAGTGGTATTTATTAAATAAGAGGCAGAAGTTTGGATGGGTGGTGTCATTTTGGGTACTTCTGCATCTGGATGTCTACGTCCTCCCCACTGTCCAGGCATATCCACATAGTCAAGGTTTCTCATCTCATTTCCCTTTCTGCTTTTCTCCTTACTGGATCTTTCTGCTTCTAATACGTAACAGCCCCATTTAATGCTACCCTTATCCATATTCTTCATTATTGCTGCTTTCCTTTCCTTTCTCATTCTCATTCTTTCTTTGATAGCCACAGTAGGTTTCTCTAACTCACGTCCTACTTCCTGGTGAGATTTCTGCCCTTTTGTTCACTCATCTCCATCCTCTCTTTTTCAACAGCCTATCTCCCTTCCTCAGTGTTGAAATAGCTAATGTTCCTTCATACTTTTATTTCTCTTCCCTGAGCATGAGAAAATATATTTGCACTGTACTGATGGCAAAAAGCTGGAAAAGCAGGGAGCTTGACAGTGGAGAAGGAAAGTGTAAAGACCAGAGCCTGTGCAATCTGCAACTGTGGGGACTTGATCATGTGACGCTATGTTTGTTCAATGCAGTGCCCATTTATGAAGGAACACTTTGTTTCAGATTATTACTAAGACCCCAATTCTGCATTCAAGTTTTAAAGTACAGTAGCAGATGAAACAGATGCATGAGTTGGTGTCTTAATTTAGAATGGCAGATGCAGTGCTCCAGAGCAGACCATAATAAAAGTGGAGGGAGCAGTTTGGGAGGAGATTGAAGCTGAAGGTGATGGAGTGTGTATAGAATGGAAGCAGTTGTCATTGGAAATAGAGAAAAGGTGTGGGAATGAGGGGAACCGTGGGTTGGAGGAGAGGAAGCTCAGGACAGTTTGGAGAAGGGTTTGTGAGAGAAAGTGAGTGGCCAGAGGCAGTGAGTACAGAAGACCTAAAACAGTGCCGAAGAAGCTGTGGTGTCCCGTTTAGGAAAAGGCCCAGCACTATCCACCATTAGCACTTGGGCAGAGTCTTGAGTGGAGGAATACACTCAGATGCAAGGCCAACTGGGATAAACGCTGGAGGGAGAACACAAAGAGCTTTGGTCACATAGAAGAAGGAAAAATTCGTTTTGCCAGAAAGGCTCTGGCTATACTTTACAGAAGAGAATTGGAGCTTGGGGAGCTGGGACCAGCATTTTAGCATTGAGTGGATAAGCTCACCTGTGGGTATGGATATGGGGAGCTAGGAGGACAAATTCAAGCAGCAGCAGGATGAAGGAACAGTCTAAAATGCGGTGGACACACCAATTAAAGAATAACAG
The DNA here is from genome assembly GCA_963574355.1 of Loris lydekkerianus. Lineage (NCBI taxonomy): Eukaryota > Metazoa > Chordata > Mammalia > Primates > Lorisidae > Loris > Loris lydekkerianus. Next base: position 237,173 of record CAUYPK010161724.1, read on the forward strand.
GATTCAGAATGGAAGTTTGGACCACAGTGAGAGATAGCCTGGGAATCCAGATCAGGCGAGGTTTCTTGCGCAGTGGTGTGCTGGGGAACACGTGTTCTCTCAGGTTCATTTGTTTCTGTGTGCCAAAAGGACAAAAACTGCTTGTCAGGACTATGCATTTTGTCTCTAATATTTTCAAGTGTGTTATTTTATATTTCAATTTCAGTTTTTTTCACCTTGTTGCTGCTATGGCCTCTTTTCTCTTGGTGTGATTTGTATGTAGTGCCTTTTAAGTTTGCTGTGCAACTGTCCTCTTATCTGGGGAAATCTCTGTGGTGTTCTGCGTTGATTTCTCTGTTTCCTAAAACCTATAAATTCTACTTTTTAATTTTCTTCCCTTGTTGGGTAAAACACATCCCTCAGTACTTTCCTGAGAAAAGAAGTAGTTTTCTGAAACCTTTCATACCTGCAAATAGCATTATTCTATTCTCATGCTTGATTGAGAGATTGATATAAATTCTAAAATAGATTGTTTTTCTTTACCATTTCGAAAGGTTTGTTTTCTAATTTCCTGTGCTTTTCCATTCTGGAAGTTTTTATGGATCTTCTCTTTAATTCTAGTTGTGTGAATATCAGGACAGTGTCCCTTAATTTGGATTTTTAAAATCTGTTTTTCTAATCCCTTGTGAGTTGGACAAGTCATTATGGAGTAATTGGGTCATTAAGCAGCCTTTTCATATGTCATTGGGGAAAAGCATCAAATGTCACTGTCAGTTGACCTTTTTCTCTTATCTTCTGAGGATCTTGAGGGGGCTGCAGTACAACAGAAGTTAGCTTGATGCTAGAGGGAGATGGCCAGCCCAGTGAGCTGGGATATCATCCTTCAGTATGGAGAACTTGACTTAATCACCTTCTTTTGATGTAGTGTATCTCCACCTGTCCTCAGCTATGTCTTGTGCCCTCAAGTTCACCTTTAGTAGAGTTATGCTGTCCAGTATGGCAGCCACTAGCCACATGTGGTTAGTCCATTGCAACGTGTAGTATGTGTGAAATATACACTGTATTTTAAAGACAGTATGAAAAAGGAATATGAAATATATTAATAATTTTATAATGATATGTTGAAATGACCGTATTTTTGGATATTTTGGGTTAAATATAAATGTTATTATAATCAATTTTATCTTTTTCTCTTTGCTTTTTAATGTGACTGCTAGAGAATGTGAAATTACATATGTTGCTTGCATTGTTTTCATTGGACCATGCCACTCCCAGATAGAATGGTAGATACTTTTCAATCAGTTATTTATAGATACTTTTCAATCAGTTCTTAATTTTTTCAAGCCTACCCCTCACACATTCTCCACTTATGAAGAACCTAGTGTTTTCCATTTCAGGGCTTTTCTTAGATTCTGTGGCATAGTTTTTTCTTTCTTTTCTTCTCCACTTTTCTGGCTTAGATTTCATCTTCTTTGGCTCTGTTAAATAGTTATCTCTATTTTTCACATTCCCAATTTACTTTTAGTATAATTTTAGTTTTTTCCTTTTTTTTTTTTTTTTTTTTCTTTTAGGTTTATGCCTTTTCAAAATTTCTTATCTTTATTTCAAAGGATACTTAGGAAGGAATAGAGATAACATATGTAGTAGAACTTCTGAAAGTTGGCCACCCAAGGGACTGTAACAAACTTGCCAACATATGGAGGTGGTCAACATGAGGAAGGGGCCTACTGCACTGATATATATATATATATATATGTGGTACATGTCCGGTCTATGAAAATTAGGTCACCTTGAGGAGATGGTCAACATGGAGGTTCTACTGCATGCTCATGTTTAGTTACCTGGAAGTACAGAGTTGAACTTTGATAATATGGAAATTTGATCATGTCACTAACTGCTTAAACTTTTCACTATCTCCTCATTGCAGAAAGTGTATAAAATTCAAACTATTTGGGCCCATTATAAACTCCTCTCTTAGTATGCTTTGGCTGTGGTTATGCTACATGCAAACCATAGTCAAATCTCAGTGGCTTAGCGCAACAAAGGTTTATTTCTTATCCATACTTTTTGGCTGCTGATTGACTATGGCTTCATTCCAACTTGGGATTTACCTCCAAGTCGGGTTTTTTTTTTCTTTTTTTTTTTTTTAATTTATAGACTGTATTTTATAGAGCAATTTTAGGTTTATTGAAAAATGGAAGTGAAAGTATGGTGAGATTCCCCCTTCCATCCCTGCACCCCCCTCTTCCCTTATCACTCACATCTTGCATTAGTGTGGCCCATTTGTGCAAATGATGAGCCAATTTTGGTGCATTATTAACTAAATCCATAGTTTACATTAGTATTTACTCCTTATGCTGTAAATTCTACAAGTTTTGACAAATATATAATGAGATGTATCCACCAATGCAATTTCATGGGACTTTCACTGTTCTTCACCCATTAATCCTGCCGTCCTTCTTTTATAACCCATGACAATCGCTGATCTTTCTTTTTTCTTTTTTTTTGAGACAGAGTCTCACTATGTTGCCCTCAGTAGAGTGATGTGGCATCACAGCTAATGGCAACCTCAAACTCTTGGGCTCAAGTCATTCTCTTGCCTTAGCCTTCCTTATAGCTAGGACTATAGGCACCTGCCACACACCAGGTTATATTTTGTTGTTGTTGTTTTTTTGTTTAGCAGGCTCAGGCTGGGGTTTGAACCTACCAGCCCTAATGCATGTGGCCTGTGCCCTAACCGCTGAGCTAAGGGTGCCTCACCTACTGATCTTTCTCTTGTTTGTCTATGTCTTTTTCATTCATGATTCCAGGCTGAAAGATAGCCCTGTCTGGAAAATGCTGTTCTGGAGGCACAGGGAAAAGGGAAACCACTGGTTTGGTTTGAAATAGGTGATGTCCCATTATAGTCAGTTGGTGTAAGCTTGAGACCAATGAACAGAGATTTCTTCTACCACACGAATTTATGTAACATGAGAGCAAGTACATATGTGCAGTTTACTTATGGGAATGAACACAGAAATAATGGGCAACAGTATAGTGTTCTATATAGATAGTATCAGTGCTGTCCCTAGTTACTCAGTTCTTACCAACAATCCCTCCTCGAGATATAATGAATTAATTTCTGCTCCATACCTGTCCCATCTTCCTTGTATCTCTTCACAAAGCACACTCCTCAATCATTCAGGAGGCAGCTTACTTATTAGCAGAATTAAATAATTATGGAATATCTACTTATGTGAATTTTCCTTTCACTTTTAATTTTCATTCGACTTTGGCCAAGGTCTTCATAGAAGAAAAATTACCTGTATACAGAAGAGTGATCGAATGGTTGTGTCTGATCAAAGGTGTGACCACTTGCCACTTCCATTGTTTCTTACTGAAAGGTGCAATACAGACTGTGAACTAAGGTAAAAGAGAAATAATGTATAATGTAACCAGATTAAAACTAATAAGTGAGCCCTGATTAAAACATCTAGCACAGTATCAGACACAGAGCAGATGTATTAACTAACATTCCTTGTCTGCCCTTGCCATTATAAAATTTTAGACTCATTAATTAAGGGTGAAACTCAGTACACACTTGTTACTAATTGTTCTTTGTAGTGTTTGCACAGTACCCAGATTTAACATTTGATATAGAAAATGGAAGCCATTTTGTCTATAAAATAAATATAGGTAAATTCTAATCTGAAAATCAATGGAGTAAAGAGTTAAAACAATAAATTTTGTAGCATGATTCTGTAATGTTCATGGAATTCACGAACTAATAAACTTCTGAAGCTTGAAGGGTGGAGAATAAATAGATTTATTTCTCTAATATCTTTTCAGGATTTTTTTCCATTAAACTTGAAGAAAATTTATGTAGATCATAACAAAGATGTTTGCACTTCTAACCTAAATTTCTTATCCTTGGAGGGTTTTTTGGTTGTGATTGGTCTTGGAGTGACACAAAGCATAATAACCTTGTATTCTAAATATTTTTTTGTATTATAGAAGGTGACACTTAACATTTAGGGATTGTCAGAAGCTCTTTCACTAGCAAGGATGAGAATTTCTGTGTACTTATGTTATTGTTTGAGAACATAGCACAGAAGCACAGTGGTAGAACTACCTGTGTAAGTTGTGCCCACTGCACTGCAGTGGAGCAAAGCACAGCAAAATCCTTGAGATGCTAAATAAATCCCGTGAATTCTATGCTGTTGTACTCATGTTGTCTTATAGACTCCCCTTGGGACAATTTGGCTAAAAATAGCATTTTATCCTAGCAGAAAATATGTTTTCCCTGGAATCTTGTCTAAATATAGATTACACAAATCTATGTACATAATGTACATACATTTATGTATAGATTACATAAATCATTCGAGAAAGCATTATATGTTTTACAAAAACTAGTTTACCAACTCGTAAAGGCTTTGTCTTTATTGATGTAGTCAGTTCTCACATATTCCCTCTTCATAAATCAGACTACTACGGAGGGGTTACACAGGGGGAGACTGCCTGATGGCAGTCAAATATATTCAGTTATAGTTTTATGTTTTTTTATTTCCTTGCTTATTTTTTATTTTCTTATTTTTATTTCTTTGCTTTTTGTTGTTGTTGTTGTTGAGACAGAGTCCTACCCTATGCCCTGAGCAGAGTTCAATGGCGTCATAGCTCACTGCAACCTCAGACTTGGCCTGTGGGCATCCTACTGCCTCAGCCTCTGGAAGCTGTTGGGATTATAGGCACTCACTGAAGCACCTGGCTGTTTTTTTTGTTTTTGTTTTTGTTTTAATAATGAGTCGGGGTCTCACTCTCACTCAGGCAAATCTTGAACTCCTGAGTTCAAGCTATTCTCCCTCCTCAGCCTCCCACAGTGCTGGAATTATAGGCACGAGACAACAAATCTTCCACTACATAATTGGGTAATCTTGGTCTAAGCTAGCTGTTTTCAAGGGTTTTGGGGAAAATTTTGAAGTTCCTTAGATATATCTCCAAGGCCACCTCCACATGCCATGGTCAGTACATGAGTACTGCCCCCTGTCTCCAACTTTAACAGACTGGCTGCATTTTTATAGTAGCTTGTTCATCAATTCTTAGAATTTTTAAATTTGAATCATATGGATGAGTTTCTCTACTTTTTAATTGTATTGATGTATCTTCTAAGTGTAATAACAGTTTTTTCTTCTAGGTGGCACATCATTGGCAAAAGTGAATGCTCATCCCAGTGTGGTCCAGGGTATCGGTCCTTGGATGTCCAGTGCATGAAGTATTCCACTCACAAAGGGCACACCATCCCAGTAGACAGCCACTACTGTGCAGACCAACTTAAACCTCCTACCCGAGAACCATGCCATGGTGACTGTGTGTTAACAAGATGGCATTATTCAGAATGGTCCCAGGTACAATAAAACTATTGTTTAAGGAATGTTGCCCCTTTTTTCTAATTAGATATTTGTTACTCTAAGGTATATTTTTGTTAAAAATGTAACTTTTCCCCATTAGTTACCTCTTTTTTATTTTCAATCAGTGTTCTAGGAGTTGCGGAGGAGGAGAAAGGTCTCGAGAATCTTACTGTATAAATAATTTTGGCCACCGTCTTGCTGACAGAGAATGCCAAGAACTTTCCCAATTGACAGTAGAGAATTGCAACGAGTTTTCCTGTCCAAGTTGGGCTACTAGTGAGTGGAGTGAGGTAACATTAAACATAGGAGGCTTAGAACTGTAAAAATATCATACGAGAAAAGCCTTGCAGTCAAACTTCATAAGATTCAAAAATATTTGCATTTATTTTATCATTTTGTGAATAACTTTATTATTAAGACAATCAAAAATTTATAAAATAGTTCATTTTTAAACTTTTTACAGTATCTGGCTAACAATAACAGTAACCATTGTTTAATCTATAACCATTTTCATAAGGAAGTGCCCCTGTCCACAGGAGCCTTATATATATATATTTTTTATTCTAAGGTTAGTTTTATACCTTTGTTTCCAGGATAGGTGGATGTTTCAGTGGGACTTGGACAGCAGAAGTTAGGAGATAGTATAATTTTATTTAGTAATTATCTCTGAAGCAATGAGAGAAAATGCACTTAGGATTGCTCTTCCAACTGTATTTTAATATGCAAATTGATCATTGTCATTTGTTTTGACAATCACTGAAAATAAATAGTGATCGGGTCATCTTCTTACAGTGTCTTGTCACATGTGGAAAAGGAACAGAGCAGCGGCAAGTATGGTGTCAGCTGAATGAGGATCACTTGAGTGACAGCTTCTGTAATCCAAGCACTGAACCTGAATCTCTGCGGCCATGTGAGCTCCATCCATGTGCTTCCTGGCAAGTAGGACCATGGGGTTCTGTGAGTATATGATATAGGGATTTTTCTTACTGGATCCATGTTTACAGAATGGCACAGAAGTTGTGATGTATTCATGCCTCCTTTTGTGGATGCAATAAAATTTGGGTTGGTTTATTAGAAAGATACTGTTGGACATAAGAGCCGTGTCTGGGCCTCTCTGCCATCTCATTCCCCTGACCTGCGCTGGCAAAGCTGGGGTGGGTATGGCCTGTGTCTGCCAATGTGTGGTATGTGTTTCACGAATGTTAATCCCTGCGGGAGTCATTGTATATTTTCTGGCACTACTAAATTTTCACCCTGTGATCCTTTTTTTTCTCATTTGCTCAAGGATTCCTTATGCTTCCCTACAGAATGTGACAACTTGGGGGAGCAACAGAGTATTTGACAACTGTTTGAGCTGTGGGAACATGCCCCTTTTTGTTAATAAGGCATAACTGTAACCAAGGAAATTTAATCTATTCTTTAGCCAACACTGACATTTCTGTTTAAGAATGAGTGCAAGAAAAAAGGAAGTGTGAAAATTACCATGTATCGTGAATCCTTTAAAAGTTCTCTCTGTAATAGCTCAAAACTGATCCGGGGCCAAAATTAAAACCATGTAAGCATACCATAAAATAAAGAAAGAAAGATACCCCTGAAGTGTGAACCTTTATCTGCAAAATGTTGACAGCATTGCTAATTTTGTTGTAGTAAATACAGGATGGCTATTAGTTTGTGTGCAATTTTAAATTGCACAGCATTAAGTTTCACACAAACTTTATGGCCAACCTGTATTTCAGCTTTTCTTTTGAACTTATTTTTATTAACCAACATGCTACAGATTGCTGCTCTTATCAGCTTTGTTTAAACTATACATGTTTTCATGTTGTGTTTAGATTGACATCTACACTGTATTTAGAGTAGGCATCGTTTAGAAGTTTTGCCAAACAGGCAGCTAGGAATCTGCAGAGTGAGCCTGGTCAGGCTGGCGGAAGGTGGGTACCCCACCGTTCTGAGGTGCTTGCCACAGTGGATAGGAAACGTTCTTTCATCTTCTCTTTATTATACACTCTTCCTTCTTTTATCTCTTTGAAATTTACTTGGAATATTTAATGACATGTATACACCAGGTAGAGATAGAAAAGTATGAGTATTTAGTTTTCCTAAATGATATTGATTCTGCCTCTACAATATCAGGCTTCTATTGATGTTTTTACATAATAACTTTTTAGGATACAATGATAATTACACAATTGTGTTAACGTCAATATTTTATTCACATCTACCTAATACATTTGAAACAATGTGCATATTGATTAAATTTGTTTATTTAAAATCGTGAATCTTATAAAAAGGACTAGCAATAAGATCTACTAGAACTATGTTAGTACTCATTACAAATATGGAATTTTATGTAATTTTTGAAAAAATGTTTTTCTAATATCTATTTGTGTTTTTTCAGTGCACATCCACCTGTGGACACGGACATCAGATACGTGCTGTTCAATGTGTCAGTGAGCTTCTCAGCGCAGTGTTAGATGACACTGGGTGCCATGGAGCCAGTCGCCCGAGGGATAGGCAGGCAAGGGAAACTTCTTGGGTTAGACACAAAAAGCTTTCTGAGATAGAAAGATTTTTGATATGTTGTAGGAATGTCCTACTTAAACTTACATGCCTTTAAAAACATGTTATGTGTAGGGGGATTTATTGTTCTTGTTTTTTTCCAGCATCATAAATGAACTATTTTACTTTTTAGCTGTATTTCCATTTTTTGAAATGAAGAAGATGACTCATATCAGTTATTATGCATAACATGAACTTCTAAATTATATAGTGCTTTTTGAGATAGAGGTCTGCATACATTCAGAATGTTTCAGCTGAGCAGTGTTTTTAAAGAACTACAGCTCATTTCCTTTTTAACCATCAGACAGCCTGACCTAAATGTTAGGATTCCGAGTCATTACCTGTTCTTGGCACTGGACCCTACTGTAGTTTGTGCGTTTGAAAAATAAAAACCTCCAAGCACTGTGGCTCACATCTGTAATCCTAATACTCTGGGAGGCTGAGGTGGGTGAATCGCTTGAGCTCAGGAGATTAAGACCAGTCTGAGCAAGAGCAAGACCCCATACCTACTAAAAATAGAAAAACTAGTCAGACTTAGTGGCACAGGCCTGTAGTCCCAGCTACTTTCAAGGCTCAGGCAAAAGGATTGCTTGAACCCCTGGAGTTTGAGGTTGCTGTGAGCTATGATGACACCTCAGCACTCTTCCCGGGGCAACAGAGTGCGAGACTCAGTCTGAGTAAAAAAGAAAAAAGCAAAGAAAGAAAAAGAAAAACCTTTAGATCACCTTTCTGTAATTTAGTTCAATTTGTAAATTGTTCTTGAATTAGACGTAGGGCAGAAGAAAGGAAGTATTGGATTAAATATAAATCAGAGTGACTGAGTAATGTTTAGAGATTCATTTTTCTTTTGAACAGGACTGTGTTGTTACACCTTGCCCAGTTGTTTCTGAAATTGGGGCCACTTCATTACCAGCTGTTCCCACAGGAAGGATAGCACAATGGCGACATGGTTCTTGGACTCCTGTGAGTAAATTTCTTTAAGCGATGTAGTGCTTCCATTATAGAGGCTTTTGACAAAACAGAATGGCTGCTGAAGATTTGAAAATTAGTGTCTGCATTTATTTTCAGGTATCTTGATGATACTGGAGAAGCATAGGATTTGACTTTCAAGAGTTCTGTGTCTCTGGACAAGAAATTTAAATTTTCTGAGTGTATTTTTCTATAAAATTTAAATAATAATAATATAGTATCACAGGTTATTATGAGAGGATGAGATATTAGGCTTTTATTAGCTTTTATTTAAACTACAGACATTGTCACGGTGTTATTCTAAACTGAAAGCTTTAATGTATGTGGGGTATAGTCTTATTAGGAACATATACCTGTAATTTTCTGAATATTTTAATTTTGGAATCGTATCTCCCCTAATACTTAGGTCTTTCAAAGTTTTTTTTTATGGTATCTTCTTTGCCAAATCAAAATTATATTTAATTACTTCTTAAGATTCTCTTGCCTAAAATGTTTTCAGTATCTTTAATTTTAGCAAATTACTAAGCATTTGAATCATTATATTCCAATATAATTCAAACTATTATATGTTGTATGTGAAATTTATGACCTAAATGGATTGGGGTCTTCACTACCTGACCTTTATTTGGCTCAGAAATGATGCCAGGTGATACTATTTGTAGTTTAAATATTATCAAGAAGTGTAATGCTTTAGAAATGTAGCAACTATATTAAGGGACATGCGATAGGTATGATGTGGCACCTCAGTATAATCTGATTTTTTTTAAGTGCTCTGTGTCTTGTGGAAGTGGTAGTCAAGCCCGCTATGTAAGCTGTCGTGATGCTCAGGACGGCATAGCAGATGAATCATACTGTGCCCACTCACCCCGACCTGCTGAAATATCTCCCTGTTTCAGCTCTTGTGGAGAGTGGCAAACAGGAAATTGGTCACCTGTAAGTATCCTTATGAGAATAAAAAAGGGAAATAAAAAAATTTAAATGTAATATTTGATATGTAATATACTGTTAATGCAGTAGATTACATTGTATATGTTGGCTCAATTTTTGATCAGTGTTCAGCTTCCTGTGGACGTGGAAAAACAACTCGGCAAGTTTTTTGCATCAACTACCATCAGCCTATTGATGAGAATTACTGCGACCCCGGAGTGCGCCCTCTGCTAGAAGAGGAATGTAACCTGGCAGAGTGCCTGCCCACATACAGCCACTTCCCCAGTTCCTCTGAGGAGCCAAGCCATTTCCCAGGCAGGAATTTTCCATTAACTCACAAACCTAAAGATAATCAAAATCAGGGGGTCCATTCGTCAGCCAGAGGAAACCAATGGAGAACAGGACCTTGGGGATCCGTAAGCCATCTTTATCAAGTTATATAAATTCTATAATTTTGTTTTATAACATCCTTTCAACAGATATGTATATGGTGATGTCAAATACTTTAAACGATAAAGATAAATAGTTTAAATCTTAAAACAATTAAGCATTTTTGATGCAGATTACAAATCTGCAGAGTTCTTATTAAATTATACACTAATGTGATGTTATGCTTCCAGAAGAATGCACTTTAAAACACTACTAGTTAGAGTTTCATTATAATGAAAACAATAGAAAATCCTGCAAGAGGTAAGACTATAAATTTTTATAAAAAATTGCCCCAAGACAAAAAATAATTACTATGGTAATTTAATAAGCTGGTGTAAAACCGTAATAAATAATGAAAGGTATAATTATACTTTGTATTTTATGTAGATTAATGTTACAAAAGAAAGAGAAACACCAATGTCAAAATTAAGTAATTTAACACTGAATTATCCTTTTTCTTTCCTAGTAAGACCTTAAAACGTTAATTTCTTTTTACTTAAAGAAAAAATTATTTCCTAATGAAAGCTTAAAAGCCTCATCTTTTCATCAATGAATTCTAATGAAGCCCCTGGTAAAGCACAAGTGGGTTTTTTTTGACAGATTTTCTCAATTCAAATTACGATTGCAGTGACGAGAATTGGATGTGATTTTTGATTTGATTTTTCCCCACACAAATTCATGACGTCAAATGTGCAAGTTGTGTTTTTTGTTTTGTTTTGTTTCTCCTCGTCAGTGCTCTAGCAGCTGTGCTGGAGGTCTTCAGCGCAGGGTGGTGGTCTGCCAGGATGAACATGGGCGCGGTGCCAGTCACTGTGACGCAGCCTCCAGGCCCCCAGAGTCCAGGCACTGTGATTCAGGACCTTGTCCACGGTGGAACTATGGAAGCTGGGGAGAAGTAAGTCAAAATGTGGCCTAAGCTTGTGAGATGATTCCATCTCTGAGGACCAAAAGGAAAGCAGTTTATAGTGTGGGATATTAGACAAAGATTTTTTTAACTGAGTGATTAAAACCATGTTCTTTTAATAGATGTTAGGGTTTAAATCACTCCTTCATGATAAAAAATGGGCATATTGCTCCATCATTTTTAATAGGACCTAATAAGCTAGTCAGATGTCTGTTACTACTAAGATCTTTCTAAAATGAGTTTATTATTCTTTTAACTATTTAGAAAATTAGGTTGATATAAAAATAGAAAGCTAGGTTGAAATATAAAGCCTGTTCTCTCTCATATCATATATATATATATATATTTTTTTTTTTTTTTTTTTTTTTTTTTTTTTGCCACATAATAAACACGTTGCAGCAGGGGAAAAAAACATGTTTTTTGTTTTGTTTTGTCTCTCCTTCTCTGAGGAGAAGCCTCTGTTTCTCCTTCTCACTAACTGTGAGAATAGTAAAACCTCTGTATATCATTTGTATATCATTCATTGGGTGACTAGGGAGTTGTCAATTATACTTTTTTCATGCACTGGCCCTCTAGGCATTGGAAATAAAAAAGCTAATTTTTAAAACAGTCGTTTTCAATACTAATCCTCCTCATAATTTGGAATGGGAAAAAATAAGAAACAAAGATTTATATTATCTATTGATGAATGAAAGGAATCACCTAATTTAATCAATCATATTAATTATTTATTTTTAGCATATTATTTCTCCTCAGAGAGTTTGGAAATCATTATTTAAAGGTACATTCTGACTGAGCACTAGTAAATATCAAGTACATTTTTAAAATACACTTTTACTATTTTCCAAAATTAAAGTAACTTTTCTATTTTTGAGTTTGTGTTCATTTTGAAAATTGAAATCACATGAAAAATTAGAAAGATATAACTTTTAGAGTTTCTGCTGATTTTGTTCTGTGTGAGTTTTAGAAATGAGTTTGCATTATACATGAACATGTTGCTTTGATACCTGCAATTTTTATATAGTATATATTGAGCATCTTCTTGTGTTTATAAAATTAAACCCATTTATTAACTTTCATGGCTACATAGTCCTCTATTGATGTATACCACACTTCATGCAATTAATGCTTGTTACTTAGGTGAATCAGTTTTGCTTCTGGCTTACCTTGCCAACAGTATCTTATAGACACTTGATATTTGTTCAAGTATTTTGTGATACTAATTCCAGAATTTTTGTCAGTTTTTTTTTAATTGTAGAATTAAATTTTTGATTTATTATTTTACCCAGGGAGAAATGCTGAGAATTATGAAGGAATGATAAACTTTAATAGTCTTGGATTTTCCTATTTTTTTTTTTTTTTTTTTTTTAGTGTACACAAACATGTGGAGGAGGAATAAAATCAAGATTTGTAATTTGTCAGTTTCCCAATGGCCAGATGTCACAAGAGCACAACTGTGAGGTGTTAAACAAGCCGCCTAGTGTAGTGCAGTGCCAAGTGCACGCGTGTCCTGATGGTGCATCATGGCATCGGGGACCGTGGAAATCGGTACGATAGCATTCTGATCTTTTTTGTTTTGTTTTGTCCCTTTTATTTTAATTTTCTCTCTACCAATTGTGTAATGCAGATACTTTATCCTCTCTGATTTTTTCAAAAAATAAGATCATTAACCATCTTGGCTTGTGTTATTAAATTTGATAGTTCGAAAGAGGAATCCATTTGATTTCAACTCCTGTAATATATATAATTTTATATGTATTTATTTTTTACATGTTAATTTTGAACCATAGCACTATTCTGATGGACATATTTTTCTCTGTTACATCATTGGCTTGCTTTCAATTCATCAGATATGTTTTACTATTTACATTTGTACATACTGTTAACACTGTGCTTGTAACAACGGCAAATTCAGGCTGTGTCTTGTTTGAGCATTTATGTGGCTTCTGTCTGTCGATGTCCAATAACTGATCCAAAAAACAAATAACATTTTTTAAAACTTGTCTTTTGTCATTGTTAAACTTAATTTGCTTGGAAATGTGAAAATATTATATTAAAGTAAACATAGAGACTTTTACTTACATAAAGTAAGTTGAATGTAGTCTGTTACATACATCATGGAAAGTATGATTTATATAATAATTTATATGAGTATGTGTTTCTTCCACTGTGTGGAGTTACTGTAGGTTGGGAATGTTTTAATTTTCTGGTTTTTTTTTTTTTTTTTTTTTTAGACCTATAGACAAAACTTACAAGTTTTGCTTATGAATGGTTCTCTAGTATTCTTCAAACATCCAGTATTTGAGGAATAATAAACATATAACTATAATGAAATACACATTTTGATCACCACTGATCTTCTGAATCCTGAACAACCAAGTTTATTTCTGTTAGGTGAAAAACTGATTTGAGTTTGTAATCTATCTATTACATTTGTAAAGTTAAACAGTTTTTATTTGAAAAATAATTACAACTTCAGTTTTATAACCAATCCTTGAAGCCTGCACTTGTTTCATTTTGCCCCAGTCAAACCATCATGAAAGATGCAAACTCAAGTTTCAAGTTCTGCTGTTTGAAGAGTAGATAAAGTTCTGGTTGAGGCTGGAATGTATCTTTCCAGTCAAAGTGTGACATGATGTAGAACAACAAAACGTTTTAACTTTGCAGGAAGATCTTAAAGTAAAATTAATGTTTCAGAGGACCATCACTTTGTCAAAACTAACAAAAACACATTATGCCACCTTATTTTTATTTAATTGAAATTTACTGACCATATTCTAAATTGTAGGCATGATGCTATAGAGATAATTAAATCATATTTCTTATCCCTATGGAGTTTGCAGTGTACTTGGGGGGATTTGAAATATTGGAAGAACTCACCATAAAAAGATGCCATTTTTAATTAGCCAGCTTAGATTGGAAATTCACTTTTGCCTTACTATATCTCTTTTGCAATTTTTTTTCCACTTTATTGATTTTTAGTTTATAAGCCTGGTTCTTAATAAGGCTATGGATTATCTTTTTGGAATTTTGCCCCAATTAGGAAAGGAGAATCTTAATCATTAATTTGTGATTGATCAATAATGGCTTTTGTTTCTGAGCACAAAAGTTTTATTTTCCCTACCCATTTATGACTTTAATTCAGAAAGCATCAAACATTTACTTATGTCTTTGTCTTTGTACTAAGTATTGAAGAAATTAAAATTAAGCATTTTTGTGTCAGATATTTTGTTCAGGGGTCAGCAAATGTTTTCCATGGACCAAATCTGGACCATTGCCTATTTTAAGTAAATACCCTTCATTGAAACAGTCGTGCTCATTTGTTTATGTATTATCTGTGGCTGGCTTTGCATACAACAGTAGATTTGATTAGTTGCAATAGAGACTGTATGCCCCAAAATGTCTAAAGGATTTATTGTTTAGCTCTTTCTGAGAAAAGTTTACTAACCTCTAATCTATCTGCTAAACATTATAATGCTTCTTACAGAATATTAAAATTAGAAATAATTTCTTTGGGGTCAATTTCAAATGTTTTTGGTCCTTTGACATTTTACAACATATTAAAGTTTATCAACCTTCTGTACATATCCACTATGGTATTCAGACAGTGTTTATAAATTGCCTCGGAATGTATCCAATACAATATCACAATATATTTGTGTTATTCTATTTTTGTATATATTTGATGTCACAAGTGAAAAATCTGAATGTCCATTAAAGTCCTATGCATAGATGTCTTTTCAACCTCACAGAAATAAATACTAAGAAAACAATAACCACAAATTACAAGATAGACAGAAGTACAGAAGTCTTCATTGTTTATTACATGTATGTTCCAAAGGAGTTTATTGAATTATTCACGAGTGAAGAACTATAATTTTTTGTTTTTTGATAGATTGAAATGAAGTTTTAAAAATAATAAATGTTTACGTTAGAGTTTTTATAAAGTTATTTATTTACTTTTTAAATGTATAAAGTACATATATGTCATTAGAGTACCTGGATTTCTTTTTTTTATATGAAGAATATTTATAATTAAGTTAGCCTTTTATATTAAAAGGGTCTAGGGGATCTGAAGTTTTGTTATCAAAAACAAGATATAACCTTTTACCTCTTTCAGTGTTGGTACATGTTAGCTGAACTTCAGAATACCTCTTAATAAGGTTAATATTCTCTGCTATATAACTTTAATTTCAACAGATCCTATCCACTAGGATATAAAATTAAGAGAGTATATGTGTGTACGTGTCTGAATTAATGGCATGAAATCTCTGAAACACTTTTCATTTCAAAGCAAAATAAAAATACAAAGTACAAAATCACTTAAAATATTATAGAAGCTGTAAGAATACATTGAAATTTTCATGTTGTAGAAAATCTCATGCTGTAATAACAAAAAGAATAAATAAATCATAACCTATGTGTGTTAATTTAATGACTGCATTCTTGTGACCGGTCAATGCAAAATGATTGTATTTTTAACCCTTGTTTATTAATGACGTGTGTGTGGCTTTGTGCTTTGCATAATTCACGTGTATGTTGTATCTTGCCTCCTCAGATTAGTGCCTAAAATGTTTTAGGTCACCACACAGATCTTGAATTGTGACAAATGCCTCCTTTCTCCGGTGGCATTTCTCTTCAATAACAAACTGTTCATTTTTCTTATTAAACATTTAATTGTTGAATAGTGTATGTTTTCATAATTTTACTCAGTATATGTATAAACTACTGCTATTTTTTATATAATATTCCTAGTACAAACTAACATTGGGATATAAATGTATAAGATATATTGTTTAATTATACATTTTTAAATGTTAGAAATTTTTATATTTTTCTTTCCATGTATTATAAACAATGAATAAAAATGACATAAACCAATTTGTTTAGCAAGTTAAAAATAGCTTATGACTAAGGTAATCTTTTGAAGGTGGGTATGACTAAAAGTCTTACTTTTCTCCTCTCTTTCATACACAGTCAGGGATATTACATGTAACATAATTGAACTAGCAAATGCTCTTTAAGTCAACTTATATTGATTTATATTTTTTACTAAGTCTTATTAAGAATTGATTTATTTTCCTATAACATTTTTATTCCCTACATAGAATGAAATCATATTTGGTAAACAACGTGTATTCCAGTGTGTTCAGGGGTTGATAACTATCCAATAGAAACAAAGACAATATGTTTATTTCCTTTTTCCCTTAAAGATTGTTTTTTCCTCACAACAAATGAGCAAGTTGGCTTGTCTTTAAATGAAAGTTTGCTCTTAATTCTGGTGCTTTCACCCAATGTTTCTTTTAAAAAAAATTCCCTTTTATAGCATTGTGTAGAATAATGTATGTTCTAAATCTAAATCTCTAAAATGATACAGTAGAATGTAGCAAATAATAATGGAAGCACTTTCAGAAATGAGCGTATAGTTAGTAGCACATAGCCAGGAAATCTGAAGTTTGTCCGTTTGCCAAAAGAATACCAAGGGTCTGAGCAGAGGGGTTGGCCAGCCCCTTCCACCGTAGCTTCCCCTCAGGGAAAGTGCACTCTGGAGGACACTTGTTACTGCGTCTGTTACTCCTGTGACCCGCAGCAGCCGCGGGAACAAGGTAATGTGCAGGGACGTGGTTTCAAGAACTGTGAGTTCTTTATTTTGACTTTGTAATGTGGAGTGTTCAGGGGAACATTTATAGTAATTAGTTATTTTTTAAATTTAGAAAAGACACACATATGCATAGCAGATAGGTTGGAAATCTACTTTTAAATAAATTTTAAAATAAATTTATCATAGAAATAGAAATATTTACTAAGCATTGAAAAAGAGTTTTTCCGTTATGTTTATTACTGCATATTTCTTTTTTTATTTTTTAATTATTTTTTTTTATTATAGATAAAAATATGCACCATAGATGTGGCCCAACCCATCATCCTCCCTCCACCCAAACCTCCCCCCTCCCTTCCCCTTCCTTGGTCCTTTTCTCATAGTCTTAAGGTATAGTTGGGTTATAGCCTTCATGTGAAAGCTATAGTTTAGCTTCATAGTAGGGCTGAGTACATTGGATACTTTTTCTTCCATTCCTGGGATACTTTGCTAAGGAGAATATGTTCCAGCTCCATCC
>CAUYPK010161726.1:0-15890 GCA_963574355.1 Loris lydekkerianus
GGTATCAAATAGTTTTACTTCCCAGTTCTCTACATATTCAACTTTAGTAATATTTATTCATAATTTTTGCCATGAAAAATATATCCATTATTAAAACAATTTTGCTATCTAAACCTCAATTTTATGTGGGATTTCCATTTCGTGTTTCCAAAGGTACCTGATGGAGTTTAGTTTGTTACATTTATCAGCACCAAATACTTAGAACATAAGGAAGTGTTGAATGAATGGAGGTATGGTAACTACTTTATATTTTCCATTTGGTATTGTTTAACCTGAAATACCACAGTAAATTTAGAATCAATATTTAGCCAAGAGATAATTGTCATACTCCCAATAATTAACAAATGCAAGTACACCAACACCTAGGTAAAATGAAAAAAGAAAAGATCACTCAAGAATTAACAGACCATTAAAGATACATGTGTTTGTATGAATTGTACTGCTTCCTCAATATTCACCTGAGAATGTAATAATGATCCCTGGTGCTTCTGAATTCACATTTGAATCTCAGGGCTCTTTACAGGTTTATCCCCAAGGCAACGATTAGTACGTGACTTCTATGTAATAAAGGACTTTCGATTTGTAACTGTAAGAAGAATGAATTCTTATTTAAAAGGTTAGATTTTGACTTTTGTGAGTGAATCTGATGTATTAATTTTCATTTACCATTTGAGAACATTTTATGCTCCAAAGTTGTATGTGTACTCACAAGTGATAGTTGAGAAATGGGGCAGATGTAATCTTTCAGGCAGCTAGCAAGTAACTTCACCTAAATTACATTAATTTCTATAGCCAATTTAGTGTGAATAAACAGACATAATTCAGTCTACCAAGATTTCTCAGTTATCCACTCATAAGAATAGAAACTCATGTGATCATTTAAGGCTATCCAAACTTGGCACTCAGCTGTGCTGCTAGTAACTTCACTAACTGTGAGCTGCTTTGCAAGCTTACCGTCAGTTAATATTTTGTGGAAAGGCCTCCTTTGTTTTTTGGTCTGAATAACATCACTGACTACTGGACACTCTGGATGAAGTCAAAGATACAAAGGCTGAAAACTTGGAGAAGAGAGTCAAGCTGGCCTCTAGCTGGGTGAACTTGGGTGAATCTAAAATATAAACATTTTGGGGTGAAATTCTATTGAACTGCATATTTTTTCCAAAATAATACTTTCATTCTATAATACTTCAATGAGAATATATTGTTACATTAGGAAATTATTTGACTGCTTTGAATAAATGTACAATAATTATTCTCTGAATATTCATCATATAACATTTTGTGTAGTTATTGATTGATACATCAGACTATTTGATATAACAACATTTTGATTAGAAATATTAAAATAGCTTAATAAATATACATTGGTTGACTTTACTCATAAACATAGCTTGAAATTCCTTTCTTTTTCTTTTTTGTCCTGTCAAGAAAATTTTACTTGTGTTCTTTAACTGATAGACATGGTAAATTATATAACTAACTAGGAACCTCTTTTGTACATTATTGTCAGAAAACTGAAAGGCTAATCTGTTGTCTACTTATTTTCAAATGTACTAGAATTTATGGCAAATATATTTACTTTCAAGTACAGCATAGATTCTGCAGGAATTTACGAGATCCAGAGCCTAGGGTTCATATACTGATTCCACCACCTGCTACATAACCTTCGGTAAGTTACTTTACATTTTCAAATACAAGTTCCTCAATTATAAAATGAAATTAAAAATACTGAATATTATTTTTTTTCTGAATATTATTTTAAGGAAATAGAAGATACATATATATTTCTTAAGGCTGTGTCATTAAAAAAACAGCTGTGCCATTAACTTACTAACAATTAAATAAATATTAGTTAATACTCAGTGATAATGGAAGGTTGAATGAAATTTTTGTTCTTGCCTGAACCACTGTCTCTGCTGACTTTGAATCCTGGCCACAGAAATATGCAATTCTTCAACTTGATTCAAGAATGAATGTGACAAGCTTAGCAGAAACCCATACTCATCACATCTACCCCACTGCTTTGACACTGTTATAATCCAAGTTAGCAACTAGAATCTCAGCCTACTTTAGTAAAATTTTGTAATCATACTCTACTGAATAATTTTTCCCTCATGTATTTGCATGATTATATAATTAGAAGATGTAGAAGCCAAATATTAGTGATAGGAGCAGTAGCTGTAGTAACAGTATTAGCATTAGCAGCTAACAGGGAAATTATTCACTCCATTCTGGGAACTGTTCTCAGTGTTCACAAATACAGTATTAACCTAATTAATCCTGAGAATGACTCCTTAAAATTCTCCTTGTTCCAGTTCCTTGAGATGATTCATTAGAATCATCTAATAGTTTGTGATTTTTCTGTCTTTTAGATGTGGGCATTTAAGGGTATGAATTTTCTTCTCAGGACTGCTTTTGCTATATTCCTCAGTTTTTGACAATTTGGGTCCCCATTGTCTTTAGTTCAAAGAATCTTTTTCTTTCCATTTTAATCTCTTCATTGACCCAGTATTATTCAACAAAAGGTTGTTTAGTTTCCATTAGTTCATGTCGGCATGAGTGTTTCTGTTGAAATTGATTTCTAGTTTTACTCCCCTGTGTTCAGAGAGGGTATATGACATAATTTATATTTTTTAAAGTACTTTGAGACACGTCTTGTGGCCTAGGATGTGATCACTGTTAGAGAATGGTCCATGTGTTGATAAGAACATATATTTAGTAGTTTTGGCATAGGATGTTCCATAAATGTCTTTTAGAACTATTTGTTCTAGAGTTTTGTTTAAGTCCCTTGTTTCTTTGCTTATTTTCTATTTGGAGGATCACTGCTGTCCTGTCAGTGGAGTGTTTTCCATTTGCATGGAATATTGTTTTCCATCCTTTCACTGTGAATTAAAATGAAAGAGTCCTTGTGAGTTAGCTGTGTTTCCTAGAGACAGTAGATACTTGGCTTGTATTGTTTTTATGCATTCAACCAGCCTATGTCTCTTCAGTGGAGAGTTCAAAACCATGTACCAACACTACACTCTCCACTCTGATCTGCCTATTCAGGCTCTCTCACCTCCCTATTAGGTTAATAGCAGACCATGGTGGGGAGAAGCAGACCACTCCTGAGTCACCAACAGGGTGTCCAGGCATGTTTGATGTCCTGTCAGTTCTGGGTGAGCCTGGCTCTAATAGAGCTACTCAGCATGTTGCACCAAGGCAAGTCAGGGACCAGGAGTCATAATATGAGGACATCTGGGTCTGTTATAGGCCCCAGAGATGAAAAATCTGAGTCCCACACTGTAGAAACCTCGGAGTTGTGGCTTTCTGTTCTCTCTCTGCAGCCAAGTTTGGAAAAAAGGGACAGAAAAAAATTCTATATGAAGAATGTTAGCAGTTGGAGCTGAAGAACATCTGCCTGAATGTCCAGGCACTGGAGGCACAGAAATCACCCAGAACCTGCTGGAACCCTGTGAACCTTGTAGTTTGGGAAGGATTTGGAAAATACCTGCCTGAAAACAAGCAGGGCAACTCCTGAGGAATTGAAACCCCCTGTGGAGAACAAAGGTACAGGTAAGTGGTCTGTGGGGTAGAGAGTGCATGAGGGAGACTGTGCCCTGTCAACAGGCAGTTCCAGGCATACTGATGGTAGCAGCTCTGTGAGTAGATAGTCTTGCTAGTGGCTGGGGAACCCTCCTTCTGTCAGAGATGTGAGCAGATAGTCTTGCTAGTGACTTGGGAACCCTCCTGCTGTCAGAGATGTGGGAAGGAAGAAGCACACCACTCCGTCTACCCTTCTTGCTGGGCTAAAGTCTCTATGGGTTGTCTTCTGTTGATATCTTGCTCCCTCTTTTTCTGTTCTGTGACTTTTTCCTGTATAATCTCTTGTAGGTACCTGCACTTTCCCTCAGAGTTACACAAATTCTATGTTTGTTTGTTAGTTTTTTCTTTTTTGTCTAAAACTTTCCTTCTTTCTGAGAGAAACTGGCAGCTGATACCTCATCAGCCATCTTAAATTTCTTTCCATATGTCTTACATTTTAAGATCTTTAGTTTCAAAGGCACTCAAAGTACATTTTATAAAAGAATAAAAAAGGATATGCATTATTTGAAGCAAGTTTCTTAGTGTTTCTGGTAAAAACAAGTTTTAAAATGTAGAATGACACAAAAATACACAAACAATGAGACACTAATTAAAGCAATTTTTAGGCCAAACTTTCCTTGAATGTCAAACTTTCCTTGAATGTCATGTATTAATGAAAATGCAACCATCAAATTCATAACTGTTTCAATGTATTATTTTTATCACAGGGTTAATTCTGGCAGCAGCTACACCGTCTCATGGAGTTCCTAGTGGATGGGAACCACACTGCTGGCACAGGCTTTATTTTATTGGGCTTAACAGATGATCCCGTCCTCCAAGTCATCCTCTTTGTGATCATTCTATGCATCTACCTGGTGACCATATCTGGCAACCTCAGCACAATCATTCTAATCAGAATCTCCTCTCAGCTCCATCACCCTATGTATTTTTTTCTGAGCCACTTGGCTTTTGCTGACATAGGCTTTTCATCCTCTGTCACCCCTAACATGCTTGTAAACTTCCTGGTGGAGAGAAATACAATCTCTTACCCTGGATGTGCCATCCAGCTTGGCTCAGTTGCTTTCTTTGGGACAGCTGAATGCTTCCTTCTGGCTGCCATGGCATATGATCGCTTTGTGGCAATCTGCAACCCTCTGCTTTATTCAACCAAAATGTCTACACAAGTCTGTGTCCTATTACTCCTAGTGGCTTATATAGGTGGTTTTCTCAATGCTTCGTCTTTTATATTTTCCTTCTTTTCTTTATTCTTCTGTGGACCAAATAGAGTCAATCATTTTTTCTGTGATTTTGCTCCTTTAATTGAACTCTCCTGTTTTGATACCAGTATCTCCACAGCTGTTCCCTCATTTTCTTCTGGCTCTATCATCATGGTCACTGTGTCTGTCATAGCCATCTCCTACATCTGCATCCTCATCACCATCCTGAAGATGAGCTCCAGGGAGGGGCGCCACAAGGCCTTCTCCACCTGCACCTCCCACCTCACTGTGGTCACTCTGTTCTATGGGACCATCACATTCATCTATGTGATGCCCAAGTCCAGCTACTCAACTGACCAGAACAAGGTGGTGTCTGTGTTCTACACGGTGATGATCCCCATGTTGAACCCCCTCATCTACACTCTTAGGAATAAGGAGATTAAGGGAACTCTGAAGAATGAACTTGGTAAAATAATATTTTCTAGGAATTCTTGCAATCTTTGTAGGATTTCGTAGAATAATATTACATGGAACTCTGTGTATTTTCTTCAGAATATTTAGTGCATATGTAGCTACAGATTCAATGCTTGATTTCCCTACAATTTTGTAAGTTTCATATTGAAGCTCCATTTTCTTCTTCCTCTATGTGTTCAATTTTTACAACAATTCCTGGCACCTAGTAAGGTAGTTGCATATTTGAAGGAAAGGAAAAAGAATTAATGATAATGGATGACTGAATAAAGATTTTGTTCTTGCTTGAAACACTGTCTCTGCTTATTTTGAACATTTCCCACTGAAATGTTCAATGCTTCCACCTGATTCAAGAGGCTTTTACACAAACCCTCACTCACATCTACACCACTGCCTTAACACTGTTACAACCCAAATTAGGAACTAGAATCCAATCTTATTTAATTAAAAGGTTTTTTTGTTTGTTTGTTTTTTGAGGCAGAATCTTACTCTTGCCCTGGGTAGAGTGACTTGGTATCATAGCTCACAGAAACTTCAAATTCTTAGGCTTAAGCAATCTTCTTGCCTCAGCCTCCCAAGTAGCTGGGACTATAGGAACTCAGCACAATGCCTGGCTAGTTTTTCTATTTTTAGTAGAGATGTGCTCTTTCTCTTGCTCAGGCTGGTCTCAAACTCCTGAGCTCAAGTGATTCACCTGCCTTGGTCTCCCTGAGTACTAGGATTATAGGGGTGGGCCACTGTGCCCCTGGCCTTTAACTAAAAGTTCTATAATCATTCTCTATTGAAAAATTTCTCCCTTTTGTATTTTCATAGTCAGAGAGTTAGAAGATGTAGAAGTCAAATAGTAATAGTAGCAGTAGCTGTAGTAACAGTATTAGCAATAGCTGCAAACAGTGAAATGTTTCACTCTATTCTGGGGACCGTTTTCAGTGATTTACAAGCATAGTGTTAATTAATTAACTAGTTAATTAATCCTGAGAATGACTCCTTAAAATTTTCCTTCAATCCTTATGTTGCACAGGATGTAATAGAGGCACATATGGGTTAAGCAAAAGCTCGTGATGATGAATATTCTTTGTGGAGAGGAGAATGAGGGTCTCATTGAGAACACTTTGCCCTTAGAGGAGTTTTGTTTCTGGGACACATTCCTTTCTACCTAACCCTTTGTGTTTAAAGTAAGTATAGACTATTGTTATGTTTTACCATTTGCATGAATGCGTAGGTGATTATATATTGATTTCATAGTAGTATTGAGTACATTGAATACTTTTTTTTTCATCCTTGAGATGCTTTACTAAGAAGAATATGTTCCAGCTCCATCAAGGGGAGGCGGGAGGAGGAAAGGTATTGGGGGGACCTCACCTAATATGCATGATGCAATGGTACATTTCAAAACTATTAAGAAAAGAATATAACTGTGATGGATGTGTTAATCAGTTCAATGCAAGCATTTCACATTATATATCAGATCAGTACACTGAACCCCATAAATGCATCAACATACACAGTTATGATTTAATAAAAACAAACAAAAAAATAAAGTAAGTATAGAGACTTCCTCATATGGATACGGCAGGTTAATTTGTACATGTATTACAACTGGAACAAAATAAGTAAAAGTCCATGTAAATATTTCTAAATTTTGTTTTTTATTTTTTATTTTATTTTATATTTTTTTTTTTATCAGTACAAAATACTTAGAACATAGGGAACTGTTGAGTGAATGCAGCTATGGTAACTATTTTATATTTGCCGTTTAGTGTTCTTTAACCTGAAATACCACACTAAACAGAATAAAGTTAGCCATGAGATAATTCATTATATTATACTTCCAATAATTACAAAATTAAACTGCACTGACACCTAGATAAAATTAGAAAATAAAAGATCACTTGAGAATTGACAGACCCTTAAAGATACATTGTGTTTGTATAAACTGAATTGCTCAATATTCTTTTGAGAATGTAATAGTGATCCCCGGTGGTTTTGAATTCTAGAATATTTAGAGATTTGTCCCTAAGGCAAACAATAATATGGCTTCCATATAATAATAGGACTTTGAATTTATAACTGTAAGAAGAGTAAATTCTTATTTCAAAAGGTTAGATTTTGGCTTTTGTGAGTGAATCTGATGTACTGATTTTCACTTACCATTTGAGAACACTATTCTCTAAAGTTGTATGTGTATTTACAACTCATAGTTGAGAAATGGGGCAGATGTAATCTTTCAGTCAGCTAGCAAGTAACTTCAGCTAAATTCAATAGAGTTTCTATAGCCAATTTAGTGTGAATAAGCAGGCATAATTCAGTCTACCAAGATTTCTGAGTTATCCACCCATAAGAATAGAAACTCATGTGATCATTTGAGACTATCCAAACTTGGCACTCAGCTGTGCTGCTAATAACTTCAGTAACTGCCAGATGCTTTGCAAGCTTACTGTCAGTAAATATTTGGTGGAAAGGTCTCCTTTGTTTATTGGTCTGAATGCCCTAATATCACTGACTACTGTACACTTTGGACAAAGTCAAAGATGCAAAAGCTGAAAACTTGGAGAAGAGAGTCAAGCTGCCCCTAGCTGGGTGAACTTGGGTAAACTATAAACATTTTAGGGTGAAATTCTATTCAGCTGTATATTGTTCCAAAATAATACTATTTCATTCTATAATACTTCAATTAGAAAACATTGTTATTACAAAATTAATTGACTTGTTTGAATATATTTACTAGATTATGCTGTGAATATGAATTGCATAATATTCTGCATAGTGATTATATTGATATATCAAACTACATTTTAATTGGAAATATTAAAATAGCTTAATAAATTTATACTAGGTGACATCATTCATAAACACAAATTCTTTGTCCTATTAAGAAAATTTACCTCTCCTTTTAAACACTAGTGTTATTTAACTGATAGACATGGTAAACAATATAACTAACTCGGAATCTCTTTATGCCAGAATAATCTGTAATCTACTTATTTTCAAGTTAGAAAATAAGATTTAACAGAAAATATCATTCACTTTTCTTTATAGCATATTTTTCTGCAAGAATTGAGAACCTGGCATTGAGAACCTCAATGGCTTGAGGTTCATATCCTGATTCTACTTCTTGCCATGAAACCTTGGGTAACTTACTTTACATTTTCAAATTCAGATTCCTCATCTACAAAATGGAATTAAAAATAATGAATATTATTTTATGGGAATTAAAAATGCATACATATGTAGAAGTTGCCAAAATGTATACAGATTTTAAGAAAGAAAAAACTGTATTACTATTGTACTACTCAATATGCAATGATAACAACAGAAAATACAATTCACATTTGAGCAACTAATATAATTGTGGAAACATGATTTGACTATTATAATTTTAATTCTATTTTTTCCTTTCCTAAAATGTCTCTATAATTTTTGGCATCTTCTTTATTTTTTAACCCTGTTCCAGCACTTTAGTAACCATTCACATTCAGTACGTGTCTGCTAGTACTCAATTCTACATTGCATAATCCCATACTTACATATTTTAATATTTTCTGTTGTTCTAATGATCACTTATTGTTATATTTATATCTTCTGTTTTAAAATCTTTGGCTTCAAAGCACATTAAGTACATTTTATAAAAAGATTAAAAAAGGATTATATATTATACATTATTATTTGAAGCAAGTTTTTTGGTGTTTCTGGTAAACACAAGTTTTGAAATATAGAATGACTTATTACAAAAAAATATACAAATAATGAGAATCTAAATTAAATAAAACAATTTTTAGGCCAAACTTTCCTTGAACAATGTATTTGTTCATATTAATCTTCATGTATTTATTGATTAAAATGAAACCATCACATTTATAATTGTTTAAATGTACTGTTCTCATCACAAGTTCATTCTGGCAACAGCTACACCATCTTATGGAGTCCCTGGTGGATGGGAACCACACTACTGTCACAGGCTTCATTTTATTGGGCTTAACAGATGATCCCGTCCTCCGAGTCATCCTCTTTGTGATCATTCTATGCATCTACCTGGTGACCATATCTGGCAACCTCAGCACAATCATTCTAATCAGAATCTCCTCTCAGCTCCATCACCCTATGTATTTTTTTCTGAGACACTTGGGTTTTGCTGACATAGGCTATTCATCTTCTGTCACCCCCAACATGCTTGTAAACTTCCTGGTGGACTCAATGCTGTTTTTGCAAAATTTGATAAAATAATGTTCTCTAATTAGAACTATAGAAGAAATTGAATATTCATGGGTAAAGTGTATCTATCTATATATAGTTCACGAGTGTGAAGCTTTTTAGTTTAAGTTGTAGTTATTATTAAGAAAAACAAATGGATTCTCATAAAAATAATCTCCTGAAAATTCTTTTTAAGTCTTGTTTGGATTTATTTTTTAAAAGTAGTTCTCTGCTTTACACTGAGGTTACTGTACCTCAAAATCATTAAGACTGTGTTTATTTCAATAGCTTATCCTGAAATGTGCATGATAACTAGAATTATTACTGAATACTTTCTGAGAGGACATGGCAAAGTGAAACTGGACAACAAAATTGCTGGATATATTTTTCTTGCAATAAGTTTATGTGTTGGGACAGGCCTTGTGGACCTGTATAATTCTGGTCTGTGTTCCTGGCCTCTGACTCTGGCCTTGGATATCTGAGGTCCCCAGGAAAGTAAGGAATAAGATGTCCCTGACTTCTCTGTAAACTCCTCTGTCAAGTCAAAAGAGGTGACTTCCTCTGCAGCAATGATTGGTGTTCCTGAACTGCCAAGATCTGAATGGAACAAACCCTTGGGGTTACTTATTCATAGTAAGCTAAGGAAGCTTGAAGGAACTGGGCTGTTTCCTTCCTGAGAGTTTAAATTTTCCTCTATATGCCAATGACTACTACATTTATTTCTCTTTTCCTGTCTTTCTTCTATCTCCACCTTCATCTTCCCTAGTAAGAGGCACTATCATTCAATCCATTTGTTAGTTCACTAATTTATTTTTATGTTCTACTCTATACTCCAACATTCCATCAGAAAGTCTTATATACTCTGAGTCTAATATTTAGAATCACTTCCCTCCACCTTCACTGTCAATACTTCTATTTCAACCCACCACCTGTTACATATATTTTACAATAATACTTCTGAGATGTTTAAAATTAAACTTGGCTGGGCTCTGGTTCTCAGTTGTTTTACCAAATTGTCGTCCAGATACTGCTGTGAAGATATATTTTTAGATGAGATTAATATACAAATTGACAGATTTTCACAGAAACAGATTACTTTCCATAATATGAATAGCCCTTCTTTAATCAGGCAAAGGCCTTAAGAGAAAAAAACTGAAGTCTTTTTTTGTTTGTTTTTTGAGATAGAGTCTCACTAAGTTACCCTTGGTGGAGTGCTGTGGTGTCACAGCTCAAAGAAACCTCTAACTCTTGGGCTTAAGTGATTATCTTGCCTCAGCCTCCCAAGTAACTGGAACTACAGGCACCCACCACAACACCTGGCTACGTTTTTGTTGCAGTTGTCATTGTAGTTTTAGCTGGCCCAGGCCAGTTGGAACCTTCCAGCCTTCGTGTATGTAGTCAGCACCCTACCTACTGAATTACGGGCACCACCAACACTGAAGTCTTTCAAAGAGGAAGAAATTCTGTTTCCACACTACCTTTGCACTCAACACTGCAATATCAATTCTTGCTAGAACTCCCAATCTGCTCACCTGCCCCATGGATTTGGGACTTGTAGCTACCACGGTCATCATGATTGTAATTCTTCTTTTTCTTTCTTTCTTTCTTTTTTTTTTTTTTTCTGAGACAGACTCTCACTCTGTTGCCCAGGCTAGAGTGCCATGGCATCAGCTTAGCTCACAGAAACCTCAAACATCTGGGTTCAAGCAATCCTTCTGCTTCATCCTCCCAGTATCTGGACTAGGGGTGCCTGCCACAAAACATGGCTAATTTTTTCTATTTTTAGTACAGACAGGGTCTCACTCTTGCTCAGGCTGGTCTCTAACTCCTGAGTTCAAGCAATCCTCCTGCCTTGGCATTCCAGACTGCTAGGATTACAGGCATGAGCCACTGTGCCCAAAACATGGGCCTAATTCTTTTTGATATATTCATATATGTCATACATACAAATATATATATATAAATACACATGCACTATTTGATCTGTTTTTCTAGAAAGCCTTGATCAATCACTTTTAATCATCTCTCCTTTATTTCTTACTCTGTTCTAATCCTCTATGTACCAACCATGGC
Organism: Loris lydekkerianus; assembly: GCA_963574355.1. NCBI lineage: Eukaryota > Metazoa > Chordata > Mammalia > Primates > Lorisidae > Loris > Loris lydekkerianus. Next base: position 11,517 of record CAUYPK010161726.1, read on the forward strand.
CATAAATTTACAGAAGTTAATTCCTTGGTTAAATAGCCCAATAATGTTAAAATAAGGCAACAGTTTTCAACATGGCTTATGAGGTTCTGAATATAGCCCTCATTTTCGTTTCACATCTCATCCCTCTTCTTGCCATAAGCATATAAATTCTAGGAACTTATCAATTTGCTGTTCTCTCAAATCTTTCCTGTCTCAAGACCCTTGTATGCAGTTCCTCTACCTGTAATGTATTTTCTTCCTTCCCTAGGTAATGCCTGCTTATGTAATATATATTAACCTAAATGTTGTTTCCCATCATTTAGGAAGACTTCTTGAGATTGTAGGCCAAATTAGCTATATCAGTTATTTCCCTGTAAAATGCTGTGTATTTTCTTAACAAGATTCTGTGTACTTGTATTTCTAGATTCAATATTTGCTTTCTCCAGGGTGCTGGAAGCTACTTATAGACAACTACAATGTTTTCCCTCTTCTCCCATGTATCTAATTTTCACACAGTTTCAGGACATAGTAAATGTTGAGATTTAATTAAAAATGAAGGAAATAAAAAAGTAATGAATTATGAATTCATTTTCCTTCAGATATGTAGACCCATTAATGTGATTGCTCTGCCTTTGCAGTGCTATTCATAATAGCCAAGTTCTGGAACCAACCTAAATGGCTATCTTCAGATCAATGGACAAAAGATGTGATAACACACAAAAGCACACATACACACAAAGGGGAATACGATTCAGCCACTGAACAGAATGAAATCCTGTCATTTGTGATAATAAGCATGAACTTGGAAGACATTATGTTAAGTGAAATGAGCCAGGTGGAGAAAGACAAAAAATACAGGACCTTACCCATATGTGGAATCTAAAAATGTTGACTTCATAGAAGTGGAGAGTAGAATAGTGGTTACTAGAGATTGGGGATGTAGAGGAGAGGGAGGTACCATGAACAGATAGATGGAAAGGTATAGTTAGAATAAGTTCTTGTGTTCTGAACAGATAGAAAGTTATAGTTAGAAAGAATAAGTTCTTGTGTTCTGTTACACAGCAGCAAGACTATAGCAAATAACCATGTAGTGTATATTTCAAGATACCTAGAAGGGAAGATATTTAATGTTGCCACCACAAAGAAATGGAAATGTTTAAAGTAATGGCTAATTATCCTGGCTTGATCATTGTCCAATGTATATGGGCATTGAAACATACACTACCCCACAAATACATACAATTATTATTTTATTTACAAATAAAAATTAACTAAAATTGATAAATATTTTTAGTTATTAAAACTAAAACTGAATGAAGTTTTTGCTTCATGACTAACGGATGAATGGAGCTTTTGCTCCTATTTGAACCACTGATTCTGCTGCTTTGAATCTTGGCCCCTTACCTTTTGAATGCTTGTGCCTGATTCAAGTGATTGTGTATTTGGGTCAGATCCTGCTGCAACTCTGATAGGCCCTTGTACAGCATCTGTGCTAGTGCCTTAACACTGTGATAACTGAGATTGGCAAATAGAGTAGAATTCAGCCTATTTTACTGGAGCTTTGTAATCTCACTCTACTGAGCAATTTCTCCCTTATGTATTTGCATGGTTGGAGAGTTGGAAAATCTTGAAACCAAATGTTAGTAATAGTAGTAGTAGCTCCAGTTACTGTGCTAGAAAGAGCTGTTAACAATACTTGATTGCTTACTACACTGTCCCATGGCTGGAAAGAATCAACATCGTTAACAATGTTGAATTCAACACTGTTGAATTGCCAATTCAATTCTACTCTATTTGCCAATCTCAGTTATCACAGTGTCAAGAATTTATAATTGGGGGGAGGGGCGGAGCATGATGGTGGACAGGACGGACATGTAGCCCACCTCTCCCAAGCCATCAGGTAAGAGGAAAGGGTGTCTGGACCTTCCCCGTGTGTGGATTATTGGTGTGGACGGACAGCTTGAGACCCTCAGCGAACTGGCAGATTGCTATATATGTGGGGTAATTTAAAACTAGACTCTGTTGTAGAGATTCTTCCCTGCCTGGCCGTGCTGGCCAGCAGGCCCCTCCCTTACGGAGGACAGCAGCTTTCAAATGCTGACAAAACCCAATTGACAAATATTTATTCCTGAACTGAGGGAGGCATCCAAAAGGAGAGCCACTCAAAACCACAGGGAGCTGGGCAACCTGTTGGACAATTGAAGGGAAGAGATCCCACCCAGGAAACAGACATTTTGAACTTCCCTAAAGGGCGGCACCTTCCCCCAGACCAGGAGCTGGAGCATTCCTGGGGGAGAATGTTGTAGAGGTTTGGCGGTTCAGGCTGCATGCCCTGATCCAAAAGGGAAACTCTGAACCATAAAACTCAGAATAAGGTCCTCAAGCACTCCAGCTGCGGGAACAGGCTATAGCCGCTTCAGCTGCAGACTCGCATACAGCCGCTTCAGCTGTGGACACGCCAGTAACCTCGGGAACCCAGCAGCACCATCCCCCATAGTCGATTGCAGTTGCCAGTTTGCAGGAGAACCTGGGAGCAGAGTGGAAAGACTTAAGAAGTGTGGACTCCTGCACTGAGTGGGAAGGTTGCTCACGAATGCTGTGACAAACTTTTACAGAAACTCCAAAATGGCAATTGGCCATGGAAGGTGGTTACCATGGTAACAGTATAAACTGTGAATCAGGTATAAACTGTGAGTGAGCCTGGGAACCACTCACAGCGCCACCTGGTGTCCAGCAAGTATGTTGCAGTATGAATACATTCCTAAGAAAGTTGATCCCTAAACCATACATATAGATGTATATATGTATATTTCTACACATAAGAATAATATTTTTGTAGTTGGTGCCTTTTATTTTTTGTTCTGTTTTTTCTAACCATTTTCTTGGAGGAGCTTTTGTTAATTTTTTATTATTACTTTCTATATAGATATATTTTTATTTCTATTTTTTCTAATTTTAATTTCTCCTTTCTTCTCTTTTAACTTTTCTATGAACACCACTTTTTTCCCTTTTTTTCTTCTTTTTCCAATATTTTATGATTATCACTATTTTTATTGCACTTGTTTTTATGTTGCTGTTGTTGTGGGTGTTGTCTGTATGTCTATGTGTCTCCGTCTGTTTCTGTATCTATGGGCTTGTGTGTCTGGTAGCCTTTGCATCTGTTTATTTGCCCATTTGCTCTCAATGAGCTTGGTGTTACGACCTCCAACTCTGAGCTCCCTCCCCTCCACTCTCACTCTGAGGTCTGAAGGCCTGCCCCCCAGGAGTCAAGATTCTTGGGTAATTACTCAAGAGGTGAAGACAGGACCTGAAATGCAGCTGGACAGTGCTGATTCTGCAGCACAGGAGTGAGGAAATGATGGTGGGCTAAGAGGGAATCACACCAGAGTGATTCCCCGAGGTGCAGAGCAGCAGCTATCTTTAGCAATAACAAGGCCCACCACCAGATATCCCATAGCCACTCCTCCTGCCTCCCTGGGCAATCAGATGAGGCCGGGCATCTTCTCAGACGGCAACCACCACGGAACAGACCTGGGACTGAAACACAGGCCCAGTGAGTAAAGGGTTGGCCTGAGGCAGTATTGGCTTGGGTGGAACGTTGGGACTAGAAAACACACTTGCAGAGTTGGGAAACTTCCAGGGTGAGCTTGATCCAGAGGACCACTTTATTGAGCCTAAGACACACCTGGCCCTCAGGGGATCATCAGCCTATAGACAAAGGAGGCCAGTAGGCTATACCTGACAACTAATCATGCTGCGAATACAAACCTGCAGGAGTAAAGACAGGGTCTGAGGCACAGGTACTGGGAACTCAAATCAGCCTCTCCTCTGCAGAGGAATCTAGCAAGATCAGAAAAAAACTGCCACAGGGTTGTTCTCTTCAGCCAGTAACATAAACTAAGGGTGGGGCTGGAACTGAGTGAACACCACCAGACTCCATCAAGTGCCCGAGAATGACAGGCCTCACCACCCCCTGCTGTATAGAGGCAGAGAGCAGCGGCTGGGATGAACAGATACAGACTTCCCTGTGATTTAGGCTGGTGCAAACCTCTGGAATATCTGCTCACTGCAGACAATTGACTGGGTCCCAGCCCTGCGGGGCTAGCAGCAACTGGGTGTGACAGAACTTCAAGGTAGGGAAGGAGGCATCAACCTTCCCAGACTGATCTATATGCTGGGTGGCTCCTCCTGACTCCATGCACCACTGGAGCAAGCCATATTAGAGTAGTCACCAGACCCCTGTGATCCAGTTCTCAGAGACCACTTAAACTCTCCCACCCAAGACAGGTGCTGACTGAGACAATTGATTTAGATTATTTAAACTGAACCTGTAGGAAGGTTTTATTTTCCTTTTCCAATTGTTGCCTAGCGGGCAGGGTGACTTAATTGCTGGTA